>JAQFYP010000552.1:0-21910 GCA_034694865.1 Bilobella braunerae | reverse complement strand
TGGAGTTGGAAAATATGAAGAAAATCTTTTCGATGTCCATGTTGTTGGCCTCCCTGAAATTAGTAACGATATAAATTCAGGATCGTTACATTTTTAAGTTGTGCGCCAAATAATTACAGGTTACATTTACATTTGTAGTTTTGCACACAACAACTTTGTTAAGAAACTCTGGGCGATGGAGAAAGAGCAGGAGTATTATTCAAGGTTAAAATCAAATTTTACCTTCTTAAATTGTACTTCCCACATATTTTGTTTGAATGACTTATAGTGATATAACATATATAAGGGAGTTGATTCTTCTTGTATAACTCGATAGCATTTTTCTACCGGAGGCTGAGCCGGAAGTGTTCCTCTTACTATGAATACGTCGAGTTTTGGCTGTGAGCCGCTTGCGTAGTTACAATTAGTAGTAGCATTTAGTATTTGTTATGTAATTAATTCATATTATTTGCATTGAATATAAGTAATTGTCTCACTTCATATCCAAGCTCTCCCGATTTCCTTCCATGTTAAACAATAAAGGGAAGTTGCCAACTAGTTCTCCATATGGGCCAGATGGAAATAGTTTAGCCGTCCTGTCTTCAATGGCCACATAATTTAAACCTTTTGCTTTAGGATTGTACACAATTTATTTGAAGTAGCCTCAACATTTGTTCATTTTCTACATTATATTTTTTACATTAATTACAATTATTAATGCTTGAGGTTCTTATAACTTACGATGGTTTGAAAATTTTCTAGGGTAAATGCGATGAAGCAGCAAAGTAATTGCATGTTAATTTGTTATGATCTTTTGATTTTGAAAATAGTGAACAAGAATCTGATGCAATTCTAATGTAATTTAAATTATCACAGGACACTGACACAAAACCAATCTAATAAGGAACCTAATTCTGTGAAAATGGACGTAAAGTAAACAGTAAAACAAATATCCCTAGGATTTGCTACGCCACCCCTCAGCATAGGGTATTTACAAACGCGTAATACCAGACGTTTCCCTATATCAATGCAACTAGGGTTGCTTAATATACAGAACGACGCTCCCATTTTCACGAGCTACACTTTCGGTAGTAGTGAGTAAGTGAGGCGTTTTTCACTAATTTTGTTTCTGAAAAAATTTCAAAATGAAACAACAATTTACAAAACAGAATGTCGAAATAGCAAAACTTACTTGCATCTTGAAGTGCAAAACATTAAATTTTCAATCACTAAGAAATGGCACTTTCTGGCCTCGAACTGACCCCGGCCTGAATAAGAACACTAATTATTTAACTTTAATAATTAATTTTATTTAGACGTTTCATTGTAAAATCCTCTATAATGGGGGCAGCGGTAGAAGAAATTTCTGTCGTAAATACATACCTTGCAAATATATCCTGATCAGTTGACAAGTTTGAGTTTATCCATTCTGCATTTGAAAGTTTCCCGACAGTAAAAACACCCGTTCTAGGACCAGAGGACTTTATTTTTACTTTTTGGGTCATCGTTATACGAATCGTTTTTAAATTAAATTTTTCAAATGCAAAAGAGCACTGCTGTACAGCACTCATTATTAGCATTCCGTTGATAAATTAGCACGAATATGAAATATAATTTTTTTCATGCTATTTGCCATTCGCCTGGTTGTCGCTTGTGCTTTGTGAGGGGGGAGTGGTATCGGCCTGTGAGTTGACAGAGAAGTTCTGAGGATTGAGGCCAAGGGCTTTCTGCTGGACAGTGACCATGGGGTTGACCACCGAGGAGCCTCCGCTCAGGCAGAGCCAGAACATCACCTTGAGCATACGGACCTAAGGTCATCCTCCACGACCACAACTTTCCAGGCTTCCACTCACCACTACCACACCACCACACTATTTTATTCTGCTCCTGCCGGGGCTAGGTCTCGGCAGCTACCCAAGTTAGGACAGGAGTCCTAACCCTCCGGACGACTCTCCGAGAGCATATAGAATACAATTGAGAAATTAGTGAAATAAGTGTTTTCCTTTTTCTAACTCCAGTTATTAAGTAGCGTACTAGCTACTTTATGGGAACGGTTTGTTTATCTGTCTGCCTGTCTGTCCGTCCGTTTGCGCGATGACTCTCGAACCGATTGGCTTTTTGGAAATCTGTTTGCGGGAGATCGTTCTAGCGGTCAAGAGTGAGGTCAAGTTCGAAGATACCTACGACCCTTTAATGACTCCTTAATGACATAACTTTTTTCGGGTTTTTGCAAATTTTAAAAATGGGAAGTTAAGATGGTACCTATCACTTTGGTGATTTTTCTCCATCATTGCCATAATCCCCTAAACTGACCCCCAAGACCCAAAAATCGATGTTTTCGGATTTTTATTTGAGTTTTGTTTGTATTAGTTTAATACGCAACTTAAGTTACGTGCATTTGCAACGGTTTATTAAGTAGCGTATTAGCTACTTCATAGGAACAGTATTTCTGTCCGTTCTTTTCCGCCTTAACTCTCGAGCGGATTGACTTTTTTTGAAATCTGTTTGCGGAAAATTGTTCCAGGGGTCAAGAGTTAGCTCAAGTTTGAAGATAGGTCAGTCATAGGCGACTGACCATTCCTCCTCATTTCGACCCCCAAACTCACCCCTAAAAGCAAAAAATCTTCTAGTTTAACATATTATAAAAAGTTATAATGATTTTAATGGCCCAATTGACCCAACTCTAACTCCATAAATGAAACCCCAACACCTTAAAATTGCCTTTGTCTTGTTTTTGCTACTTTTGCAAAGTGTACACATTTAGGATGGTTCCAAAGGCCCACGTGATCCTTGACCCTTTACCATCAGTACCATTATGTACGATGACCCCCTCAATGACCCCCAACACCGTATTAGTACAATACGCTACTTTGATAAGTGCGTGCGCAACGGTTCATTAGTTGCGGAAGCAAAGCGAATGCTACTTATGTTTTCGTCATTTCTGTCCGTCCTTCCGTCTGCCCTTTCTCCGTCCGAAAATCAGGATTATCTCAGGAACTACTCAACTTATCTCAAAGCGATTTTTGAATAAATGTTTCTTGATATCCAGCCCAAATCAAGTTTATTATAGTTTGACCGGAAATGCCTCTTTGGATGTCAAAGGTCGAGATCAAATATATTGTTCTTAGGCAACGTAAAAAATAACCCCTACAAACGTTGTCTTATACAGGTGAACAAGATTTGTATAAGACACTTTTTTCTGTGCCCCCCCCAATGACCCCAATAATGACAACTTGACTTCAAAATATCCATTCAAGGTCAAGCTCTAGTTTTGCTTGAAACAAGAACTTATGTCACGATGACCTCAGAGCCCTATTTCACCTAAAATGACACATTGATCTCCCTCCGAAGACCCAGACTACTATTTTCTAGTCTAATAATTTTAATATTTTTCTACTTCCGCTACTGGTTGACTTACCGTTTCACCACAGTTTAACATTAAGTTTAGGTACATTGCCTCTGCTAGTTATTATTCTGATGGACAATGCAATTGATTTTTATTAGTAACTGGAGCAAAGAGAATGCAACTTATGTTTTTATGAAATCTGACCGTCTGTCCGCACGAGTATCACAATTATCTCAGCAACTACTATTTTTCAGATATGTGTTTATTGAGATCCGGCCCAGTTCAAGTTTGTTTTCAGTTTGACCGGAAGTGATTTCCTTAGAAATAAAAGGTCAAGGTTAAAGATATCATTCTATGACAACATGGAAAACGACCCCTGCAAAGTTTTTCCTCGTAAATAGTAAAAAAGGTAAAGAAGCGTTATTTGACATTTCCGATGAGCGGATGTATGTTAATGGAGGGGGTATTTCTACCCTTGACCGCACAGGCCTCAATCGGGCCCATTGCAGTAACTCCATGAAATACACTGCCAAAGGCCTCCCCATCGTCTCCACACCTTTGTTCGCGAGTCAGGATAATTTGACATCCAAACAAATCATCCCATCGACTCCAGGTGCAATAACGGAGAGAGTTAGGATTCTTCCCAAAGGAACTCCTTGGTTGGACTTACGCGTCCACGCTATCAATCTACATATGCAAATTTTCCAGATAAACTAACAGTCGAGAGAATACTCCGTTGCAGAGTGCTTTCATCTGTTCTGCCAGCTCTGTAGCATGGACCCTTATCGTCCTATGGCATTTTTTATACGGCGGACCAGGATTCGATCCCAAGAAGCCAGTGGGAAGGAACATACTTCCTAACCAACTGGACCTCACGGCCCTCTCGATGAGCGGATGGTCACCATGAAAGGAAGTGTAAGGATGTGGTAAGGATATGAAGCTCACTAGCATAGATTCTGTCATCAAGCGGACATAACAGTTTATTTGTAACATTCCGCTGGTTTACGGGCCTAGTCTTCCAAGGGAGGACACCAACCTCAAATCAAGTACGGCCGTGGCTTTTGCTTCATATGCAAATGAGGACAGTTTTTATGATTCCCTTAACACTGTTGGGAACCCTTATCAATGTCCATAATCCATAATGTAATGTCCATATCCTCTGTCTGTGTATGCCTAGTTTACGGAGATACGGGCGTACACAAGGTCAGAGGCAAGTTAATTCTTTTAAGGGAAAAACAAATAGCAAAAACTTTTTTTTGGCTGATTGGGGGATTTTAACCCCCGTTCTCATGCTGGCTAGTGGAGAGAAACAGACGTTCTAAACACGAGACCAACACCGGCAACTGAAACGCATAACCGCCAACGCCTCGTACATACTGGAACAATGTTTGTACAGGACACTTTTCTCTGTGGCCCCCAACGACCCACTACATGACCCCTTGAACAAAAAATTACCTTACTAGGTCAAACTTAACATTTGCATAAAACAAAAAGTTCTGATGATCCCAATGACCCTAGACCCCAGTTCACCCGGGAATAATCCTTTGACATCAGAAACCCCGGAACTTGTGTTTTCTAGACTAATGATTTTAATATTTTTCTAATTCTAATTTTCACTTCCGCTACTGGTTGACCGTTTTACCACGGTTTATTTAGAACAATTTCTATCAAAAGTAAATTGTTTTTAGGAATTGTTAATTGAAATTGTAAAGCCGGCAATGCAAACGTATGAGATTTACATTATTATTGCCCTGTTGCATTTAACAACAGTGCAAGAAAGTGAGGAAACGGCTTAAGATGTGTTTGTAGTCCTGACATCAGGAAAAAACCTTCTCAGCATTTTCTATGTTGTTGTAAGTAGAGTGTAGGGGAGGTTTTTGGTGCCAAGAATCGTGGGTTAAACCGATATGAGAAAAGAAAAACTTTTTTCCACCCACCCTACATGTAAATTTTGGTCCATCAGAAATTTGAGCCGACCCCCGAGAGCCGACCCCTCAAACCTCACCTAGCTCATGGCCAGCCAATCCCTATTCTAAATCCAACGTAACTAAAAATAATAAAACTAATTATCTAAAACGCACCTAACTGGGCCATATGACTTTTAATCAACCCAACACAGGACCATATGGTCTATGCACTATCCTACAAGCCATGCAGATATGTCATTCCCATATGTATGCAGTGACTATGCTGATCAGTAAACAATCGATGACCTCTATAAGCAGTGACCTCTGTTACCAGTGACCTCTATTTCCGGTCCGCATTAACTCATGTTTAATTTCTATAAAGCTAAACCAAGGCATTACCATACATCCTACATCATTTGTACTGTCGAGAATATGGTGATTAATTAATCGATGACCAATATGATTAGTAACCTTGACCAGTGACCTCCATTCTAAACCGCACCTAACTGGACCATATGAATTTTAATTGACCAATAATGGATGTTGAAGTGGATGGCTCTTGTGCAGTGGAAAGTGACTAATTGAATTGTGTTTTTTAATTGTTTAATTTAGGGAAAAAGGATGTTTTTAAATTAGGCCGAATTTGGATGATTTAAGTATTTTAATTGAATGATTTGGCTGTAATTGACAAAATAACACTGCTTAATCGAGTGTTGGTTAACTGTAGACAGTTAGTTAACGCTAACTATGGCTAATTAACAATTGTTAATTAATTGTAATAAGTAATTGAATTGGCTAAGGCCCTACTGCTTTGGAAGGGAAAAGGCAGTAGGGCCTTTGCCAATTCAATTTGGAAGGGAAAAGCGCCTCCTCCGCTTCCGCTTCCTCCAAAATGCTAATTCGAATTACCCGCCTCTTGAGCGCTAACGCTCAAACTCATAGACCGAGTGACGATCGTGGCTTCCACGAACACTGGACCCTATTGCTTATACCATATCCCACATGTCATGCAGTGACTCTGCTGATCAGTAAACAATTAATCACATCTGTAACCAATGACCTCTACTTCCGGAAGCCATGTTAAATATTCACATATGACGGCACCTTGTCCATGAACAACATAAATTATTAATTTTAATTGTCACCTGAGTCCACTGCTAGTCAAAGATCAGTAGCCAATTACTGACCAATGTTCACTTTCATCAGCAACGATGACTGTCTGAACAGTTTCCGTCTTGGATCCTTTGTATTTGAGAACCCTTATGTAAATGACATAAGAGTTAACGATCACTCAACATGCTCAATACCTTGACAACGGACGTCTCATACCTGAAAAGACCATTGTTACGTACGTTATTAAGTACTCATACTAGATTGCGTTTATATTAAAATTAGCTGCTAATATTCATTTTTGACTTTCTTTTAAATTTAAAAATTTCTTAGAGTTCTTATAGGATTGAACACATGAAAAACGACGATTGTAAGGTGGTTCAGTGTCCAGATAATCGAAAATCCTCGACAATCACCCTTTGAAGCGTGTTAATTCTATAAAAATTCTAAAAATTTTCAAAATTTAAAAAAATTCAAAGAGTCAAAAATGAACATTATCATCTAAATTAAACATAAAAACAATCTAATATGACCATTAAACAACATATGTAACAATGATGCCGATTGGCCTGTATAAGCTTTCAACGAAGACTAAAACTATTTTCTTATGAGTCAGTAAAAACACATAAAAGAGAAGCGACAATAAATTCACTCTTAATTGGCAGAACACAGTATTTTTTATTATACTAACAGCGTTAAATAAAATGGCTATTAATCAAATGATTCCTTTGAACAAATATTCATTGCGTGTACATCTAACAGAGAGGAATGAAACATCTTTTAACCGCAAAATTGTGTCGGTTGGCTATGCTGTATCTTCGGCTGCTATCCAGTCAGCCTTCCCAGCAGCCATGGATTTCAAAACCCTGTATTTGATATACTGAAATTTTGGCTTGGTTACTGATTTAACCCGTGCAGCCCCATCTGTAATGCTATCAGGAGCAGTGCTGTACTTCAAGTTTGCTGGAACAGATTTGCCGAATTGGTACTTGCAAACAATGTTCCAGTCGATTTGAACGATTTTTACATTTTTTAATTTGTATTCCACTTCTCTGCTCAATATTGACTTGTTTAGGAAAAGAACGATGACCATATTGGGCTCGTACTGGTCCATTTCAGTTTGCAGCCTATTTTCAGTCATTCCCAGTTGGTAGCCAATAGAAGTTAGGTCCACCTGGTTTGCTTTAAGATTTTTTAAATATTTCATAATAGGTTCTGAGAAGAGGGTTTCCAAGATGGTAAGATCCCCCGGGCCACTGTGGCCTTCAAAGCAGTAGTCGTAGCCACTATTATTCAGTAAAACAACATATCAATTAAAAATGTCCAGCAGATTTCCAAAAAAAAATCAATATAATGTTTTTGAGAAGTTACTTACAAACCAAGAAATTCAATCACTGCAGTCAAGGCTTTATCAATTTCGTTTTTAAAGTCACCCTGGGGAACCCCCAAAGCATTGTAGTGCTTTGGATTTTGCGCGTTGAACTCGTCCACGGCTGATATGTATGCTGCATCTTCCGTTTTGTTACCCATCGCTGCTATATAAGCATGCTTTGCCTTTTCAATAATTGCTGAAAGCTTTCTCAGCTCAACATCAGCTTAAAAAAAATCGATTTGACGGAAGATGAGAAATTTTTGTCCATAATGTCCAAAATCGACACAAGTGTAATCTTTTGCTCGTTTTCTTTGTTCCACCCCTTCAGCCAATTTTCGATTTGATTGTAGTAATCAAGTTCGTTGCCACTAATAAAGCCCCTAGTACCACGAGCACCGTTGGAGTTCGGTAGCAATAACACGGTCACTGTCTCCCCAGCCTCTGCTCGCGCTTTAGCAACTGCCAAGGCAGAAGCCCCTTTCTCACAGTAACCGGACAGCACGAGTGACTTTATTTTGCCCGTTTCCCTTGTTTTAACCGGCTTTTCACCCAAAGTGACTAATCCAGTTACGATTCCTTCAAAATATAAACGAAGTGCAACAGCATTTGCACCTCTCAACTGGTACTTTCCTCCTACCGCCTAATGAAGTATTTAATCTATTAGTTAAAAACGGAACCGTCCAAGACACAAAGGGAGAGGTAGCGGAGGTTGGGGTACCTAATTATACATTAAAATTTTGCTCAAGCATGAGCGAATGGCCGGGAGAACGCTTGCTTTAAACCTCAAAGTCACTTACTCATTTTAACATTAAGTAGGGAAGTAGAAGTCGAGAAGGAGTCTCTTCTTTGTTACACAAAAAATTACCTACATACTAATGAACGCATTGAGATGGGCATCGTTCCTTATTTAAACCTTAAAATAAACAAAATCTTTAAAAAAAAAACCTTCTGGCCTAGGACGGGCTTGGTCACCTAGTATAGTATAAAGACTAAACTAAAGACTAGATAATGATGTTTACTACGCGATGTTAGTGTTTCAGATATTTAATGATAAATTGGACGTCGGCTTTGCTAAAAACACTTGGATTGATCGAAATAGTGCTGTTAAGCTTACTTTCAGAAATTCTTTAACAGAAGAATTCGTTTGCTTGAGGTTTTCAACAGTTGCCGCTTCGAAGGCACCGTTTAAAACATGGATATTGTCGCTAGCCCATCCTGCGCCAGTGGTAGCGTCAGGTACGAAAAAGAATACGACGGAAAAGATAATTAGGAAGTTGCTGAAATCCATTTCGGCAGCAATTCAGTTGTTTACAAAACCAAGTGTGTATTTTTTTTTTGAAAATTTGTAAAACAAAAAAAAATTTAACTATTTTTCAAGTATTTCAATTGCGGAATGAGGAGGGCTTTTAGAAGTAAAAAAAAGTGTATAGATTTGATTAATTTATACTTGATGAGGCACGCTGAAATCTCATTAGACACCAATTTCTGCTCCCGAGTTTTGTTTAAAACTGTATTCTTTTCAGGGAACAATAAGTAGACGGACATTCAATCAGCTGGATTTATATCATAGACACAAACAAAAGTAAGAAATTTTATTGACAATAAATCAACACATTGGACTGAACTCACTAGTTTTGTACACCGTATGTTTTATGTGTCGATTATAGTGCAAATAGAGCAGCGGCTCTGCAATAAGCGCTTCGTCTCATTTGCTCATTTACTACTTTGGTTTCTCACCTAAATTTTAACTAGGTTAGATTTGAAGATTATAGAAACAAATTGACAAAAACGTATCATAATATTCTATAGCCATTATTAAGTTATCAAACCAATACGCTGTTCTGAGCAAGTATTGGCGTAACGTTTTTATAGTTCATATAGATTAAGACATTATACAGTGCTAAAGGTAGAGTCGACTCCAGTGCTAGTTTTAATCTGAAACTTGATGTTCTAATTGGTAGAACAATTTGTAGTCGAAATTTCCAGAAAGCAACGTTATACATACGAAATAGACAGAGGTCAATATACCGTTGCAACACGAAACTTAGGCAGTGTACTGTACTGATACTAAATACTTTCATGCAACACTAGCAAAGCCAAAATAGGCCAAATTAGTTGAGGTCAATTACAAGGGCAACTTAAACGGGTTGAACGATTGGGGGTCACCTATGTCGCTGAAATCATTATAACTTTTCGATTTATGCAAAACTAGCAAAAACAGGTAATAACCGATTTTTCAGTTTTTCGTTATGGGGTCATCATAAGGTCATCTCAACAAAGAGAAAGTTTCTGGAGTCGCTTTGGTCCTTGAAAACATCAACTTTTTGTATCATGCTAAGCTAGCAAAAATTCGACAAATTTTTGGTTTTAGTGGTCAATTAGGGTGGTCGGCAAAATAATGGTGAAGGGTTATGACCCCTACTGCCCATCTTCGAACTTGGTCTTACCCTTGACCCTTACTACATATAGCTAAAACAGATTTGAAAAAACCTAACCCGTTCAAGAGCTATTGCGAAACCGGACAGACAAATCGACAGGCAGATGGACAGAACATTTCCATAAAGTAGCTAGAACGCTGCTTAATAAAGATATACATCGGGACAATGCAATATTATAGCCAGGCTCTCCATAAAATTTGCAAACGAATTAGGAGCGTCACTAGCGAGGAAAATTTCAAAGATACGTCAAAGCGCCTCGTGCAAAATTGGAAACTAGTTTTATTCGCAAAGTTTTGCCAACGCAACAGAAACTTATTCAAATACAAAAAAAAAATTGCGCTGAAAATTTTCTGCTCGTATCTTGATACTCTAGCTCAAGAATGCATAGAAATATAGGTTAGAGTGGATAATTGCAAAACTCGAAGAAACTGACTGTTACTGTCCGTGTCATTTAAGGGCGTATTTGTCGGAGGAAGTATTGTTTGGCTCAAGAATTTCTTATTGCAATACTCTAGAAGAAAAAGTTTAGCGCCTCTGTATTGTATTCAGAAATGAGTGTTTGGCAGTAGTTGCTTTAAGCTTGTAAATCCAGTCGTGCTTAGGGGTCTATCTGGTTTGCCGATTATTACCCCTTAAATTGGAAACATTTATTTTTACGAGTTTTCGCCATTTTTTTTCGCTAACTGCTCAAAACATTTTTTAACAGAGCGAACAGTTTTAAAAAATTATTAACAAAAAAAAAAGCTTACAAAAATTGTTAGCAGAAATGAAAAGTTTTGAGAAACTAAATTGTGAGTAAACTAAACAATTATGAAAAAAACTATTAACATACATACCTTTTATCGTGCATATATGATTGTCATGTCAAGGCACAGATTATTTAAATAAGAACATGGTTACATGTTTGGTCCTAAATACTTGCTTTCACGAATATTAATTTACAAAAATAAAACTAATTTAATTTAAACATAATCACATTATGTTTTAAATGCTTTAAAACAAAGTTTGCACAAATCGTTTTTATTTTGTATTTATAAATGCAATGTTTGTGCGACCCTCAAGAGCAAGATTTGGGTTTTCTTTGATTTTCTCTCTAAAATTTTTTTTGCCACCTATTTACAATTTCCAGTAGAAAATTGTGGTAGCACCAATTTCCAGTAGAAAATTGTAATATGTATTTACGTCTAGCCAAACAAGGCCGTACCGGAGAACCCAGAAATTTAAATCCTTAGTCTTACGACGGGTTTTATTTTTTATGGGGCGATGTTTATGTTAATAACGTGCCCAACTTGTACAAGGCTTGAAAAATTTACTCTGAGTTTCAAATTTAAAAATTATGAAGTAAGGAATGGGGTCAACAATAACAGAAAAGTACGGATCTGCGGGGTAATCAACTTGAAGCGACTTACCCAAGAAATTGTCCATCTAAGCAAACATGCTTGGATTGTATACGTTGACTAAAATAGGGTGCTTTTTAACGCCAATGCTTGAAAATATTGTAGAGGAATTTTGGAAGACAACAATCATCGCAGCATCTTCCCCCTAATAGAATTTTAAATTGCGGCGTCAATTTAACGAAGAAATTGTGAACATACGTTAAAGTGCCTCGTGGAGAATTCGAAACCAGTTTGGTTTGCCTCGAATAGGCAACTCAACTAGAGATCTATTCAATTTAGAAACTATTAGCGACGGAAAATAATTTGCAGTTACGTATCTAATCTACTTTCAGGAATACGTAGTAAGATGTAAGAGCAGGCTGATGATAGAAAAAGACAGCTACTGTACAATTTCTTGAAAGATTCATTTGGAGGAATAATTGAAGCTCCATCTTCATCCTCGTTATCATCATATTTGTTTGAAATCGTAGCAGTATTGCACCTCTCATAAAAAGTCCAAGCAAAAAGCAAAGCCAAAAGTCAACGGGCACTACGCCAGCTCATCGTATTTGACTTAAGTGGTTTACAGTATTCGCTAAATCATATTATGTTTAGAGCCTAACTCTCTGCTTGATTTAAAATATGTGTCCGTTCGTTCCGGAGAAGCTAATAATCATGAAAATTACAATGGAACATGATAACCGGATGCGAAGTCCTGAGTGCTAAGCGAACATTGTGCACCGGCGGTTTGATCAGTATAGCTGGAACTACGCTGTTGGGCCATGTCGGTAATTATGGTGAAGCTGTGGGCTGGGCGGAAAATGGGGACGGTACTGTCTTGCTATGATTTGTAAAGAAATTTTGAGCAGTTTTGCAAAGATGAAAGTTTTGATTCTTGTGATTTGTGCTGTGGTACAAAAAATATGTCAGTCGTAGAGTTTGCCGTGGTGTTGTCGATTTGCTGATTAGATAATTGGACTGGACTAGTAGTAGTCTTCGAAGTCACTGGGTTTAATAGTATCAAATGTATTGTCAGCGCCCTTGATTACAAAGTCAAGGGTGAAAACCTTCTTCCACAGTAATTGGCTTAGAAGATAAAAATAACGAAGATGGAAAAACGTCAATTAAATTAAATTTAACACAATTAAACCCACTTGTATTATTAGTTGCTTAAAAATTATGACTAGAACTTGAATTTAAATTCCTCACCGTACCGTGTCTACTTTGGACTGTCCAAGTGCAGTTTTATTTTCGGAATATTGTAGCTACAGGTAATGCAAGTTTTACTTTGCGGTACCTGATAGCTGTACAACTAACAATACAACTTATCTGCCTCAAACTTGATGGAAAAGATGACTATTTTGTGACTGACGAGATGAGAAGATATGAATTCCGAGTGGGTTCTTCAAGAAGAATTGTTGGACTTTTGTTGGACACAATAAAGAAAACCCCAAATTCCACCACTATAGAGTTTTGTCGAATGCAGAAAAAGCTCTTTATAAGGTGTCAAGGAACAATTAATTCTAAAACAATTTTATTTTCAAGCAAATTAGAAAGTATTTAATAACATACTCTAGGAAGAGTGACACAATATATTTTAGCCATAATACATTAGTAAATGAGCGTTATTTGACATTCAGCGCTGCTGGTCCAGTAAGGGGAGTGAGTAGGCATATGGAAGGAGGACATTAGCGTAAGCAAATGAGGATCGGCTTGAACAGTTTTTGAAGAGGTGCTTTTTGGAAATTATCAAAAGTGTTCAAAGTTTTTGCTTTGCCGCAACTTAGCTAACAAAATAATATCGTCTTGCAAAATTGAAATAATTTTGATGAAACACTGCATATAAAGCAAAAGTTACAGTTGCAGTAAGCGTGCGTTATCTGACATCTCCTTTTCACGGCCCGCTAACATACAAGGGTGTTGGGATATGGAAGGAAGGACTTTTTTGCATTTGCATACACGTCAGTTGGATAAATTCCATATCCTCTGAATGTGCAGCCTTATTGCGAATATGCGGGCGTACACAATGTCATAGGCTAGGCAATCTTTTAAGGGAAAAATAAATAACCTTCATAGCAAATAAAATATTTTTTTGCGGTTGATCAAACCCACATGCTCGGGCTTGCTCAGGAAAGAGACTCGGCCGTCCATAACACCTACGGTGGTATTTTTGATAATAGACTTGATATTATCGGCACAACGAGTTTGGACAACAAAAATAGCCATCATTTCATATCAATTATAGGTCTACTGCACCATTATCTCCTGCATTAAATTTTTGTGAACGAAGTAGCTGCGTCATAAGCGAGGAAAATTCTAAACGTGCGTCAAAGCGCCTCAACGAGAATTCAAAACCAGTTGGATCGGAATATTTTTACCACCCAACTAGAGCTTCATTAATTTCACAAACTATTTGCAACTGAAAATATTTTTGCGGCAGTTTCCAAATTTAGGCTCTAGAATACAGGGTAGGATTGGCTGGATTGGAGATAGGAGAACGTAGTTACTGCTCGAATCCTCTAATGTCAATTTCTATTAGAAAGTTTTATTTTGGGTTAAAATTTCACATTACATATTAGAGTACCGCTAACGAGAATTGTGCTAGGTCATTCTCCATGAGATACTGGATTGTCCAAGGTAGCGGCAAGGTTAAACTTCAAGCGAGTAGAGCAGGTGATCCCATCGCTTTTGTTTGTAAAGGACATTCACATTACTAGCGTGCGGATGATTTGTTGACTAGTGTGACAAGACTTTTGGAGTGCACGAGGTGATAAATGGTAAATACAAAACACCTAGTGTCATGTTTAAGCAATAACAATGATAGGCAAACGTTAATGACAAGGAGACTAGGGTGAACAAGGTGAGGGAGTGGTTAACAGGAGTAAATATTAGTTCAACATAAGTAAGAAAGAGCACAATAAAATAGTTCTTCAGCACTTGTTTGCATACTTATCAATTTATTTTATAATTTTGCAATAAAATACTCCAAATAATCGAGTAACAAGTTGTACAGGCTAAGTAAATATTAGTTTATTTACACACTTTTGTTTATACATATCACCAAACTAGTAAGCTTTCAAACTAAATGGACAAATGGCAAAATACTGGGACAAAAAGATGCATAAATAAAATCCAAGGTTCCAAATTCAACAATTCTCATTCTTATACCAACCATGATTGCCATACGGAAAGCATTTGTTTCCATTTTTCCCGCCTTTGCAGCACTCGTTGCATGAGTATTCGTCCGGAAAGTCACAAGCACAGACCAGATTCAACTGAAAAGAATGGAAATAATATGTTACAAGGCCTGTTTGTAATTTGTTGATCAACTTCAGATTAATTAATTAACTCACCAATCTTGAACTGTGCTGCAAAAGTAAAAGCAACAAGAAAAACTATCACAAAAAATTTGGGCTGCATTGAACTCAGAAACTTTGAAAAACGAGAAATCCTGCCTGTTTAAAATTGAAAGTTTTAGCATGCCGTTTATATACTAATTTTATCTCACCCTCTTCATGAGGGGTTTGCTTTCTGGTAATTTCATCATTCCTCTGATTCATTTCACTACTAGCCAACTCTTATTAACAGTAAATGCTACTTAAAAAAAACCACTGACCATATTTGAATATTGACGCGATAATCCTGCGTCTCAAGTTTAGTTAAGTTATACAAGAGCGCTAATTTGAAATAAGTAGTAGGAAGGAGGGCACGAATCTGTTACGCCATTTGTCATCTAGTCTCTGTTTTGCCAAGTTAGTCAGCACATTGAGTTAATTGTAGTCATGTCAGTTAGTTGTCCATAATTAGTCAGTTGAGAAAACAGTTAATTAGATAGTTAACTATTAACGGTCGACCGGTGACTTTGTGACCAGTCGAGCATAGTGTTGTCATCATCGTAAAAAACCATATTGACGTTGGGTTTAACGCAAATTTCATTGCCTTATGTCACCAGTACACTTGCCCCAGCTCTTGCATTAGTACCGGAAATGGCGTTCTAATTATAATAAAAAAATTTAACTGGCTTTTACTTTTACTCACATTCATGTTGATTTGGGCGTGCCTTTTATCAAATAAAATGATTGATTGATTTATAATAAAAATGTATCTACTTGTGTAAATTCGTTAGTTGCAGAGTTTTCTTGTAATAACGTACAGATCGATAACTGCTGAAAATGCCTCTTAAATCCCGTTAGAGGCAGAAAAAATTCTTTTTCTTTTGAAAATTTAACAAAACAACGGCCAATTGAACAAATTTTATAGGTGCAGCAATGTTTGTGTTACAATGTTGGACATCGTAATAATCATTAATAATAATTATTTGGTATATTATAGCGGAAAAAGTAAAATATTAATATTATACTTACCACAGATTATTCCCCTAAAAAAGTTTAAAAGAAGTTTGGGCGTCATACGCGAAATTTTTTTAAACATACGACAAACTTGTTCAGAATTTGAAACCAGTTTTATTTGCGTAGTTGTGCAACTGGAAATTCATTCAAATTAAAGACATTTTTTTTACGTATATCTTTTATCTAGCGCAGAGATACTGGTCCAGATTGGCAAGTATAGACAAACTAAAAAAAACAGTAACTGTGAAGGATTCAATTGTTTTACGGTACCTACAATACTACTTCAGTATACAGTGGGAAGAATAACATCTCTCTTAAATGTATCTCCGTTTAGTCATTATTTGATTTATTGAAGTAAAGAAAAATTCTGAAGAATTTTATATTACATTTTTACGGAGAACTTTTGTTTTGCATTAAATGCTAGGATGCAATATCAGAAAATACAGGGTGTTCCACTAACATGTGATATATTTTTGTCATTATAAAAAACAGTAAAACATTGTTATATATTTGACCATACTGTACTAATTAATAAAAATGATTTTTTTTTTATCGGTGGTGGGATTTGAAGTTTACGTCGGTGTGCGGAAAGTTTCGAATCTTATGTCTAACACAAAACGGAAACCATGCCGGAAATTGAGCTATATTCGGGCCAAACGTTGTATCCAAATTTAATTTCTCAACACGGTTGCAGGTCACTATAGGCCAGCAACTAAATTATAAAAATCCGAATTTAATGCACTTTTTTGTAGTTTCAATATTTAATAAATTAATTTTCAGGATATCAACAGACAGAAAAGTGATAAATAAAGTTTTCTGGATATTTTTTTTTCTTGCGAGTGTTTACAGTATTGTACAAGAAGTTACAAAACAAAATTCGTACAACACTTTACATTTATAAAACTACTAATATGCTCTTTTGGAAGATAGTATACTTTATGCCGAACAGAAGCATTTTCCGCAGATTCCGAATTTTTCCACAGAAAAGTCGTAGAAGTCGTACTTGATGTTTAACCATATTACGCATATTCCGCAATATTAAAAATGCCTACATAATATGTATTTTATGTTAAACCATATTCCACATTTTTCGTATTTTGGAAGTTAATTAAATAAAAACCATTCCGTATTTTCCGCAATTTGTGGGAATAGATTTTTCACCTATCATATTGCTTGTTCCACATTTTTTACAAATTAGGGGAACACAATCTCAGGCACACTGAAGCTAAAAAACACAATTTAATCGCTCAAAAAAGATTTCTAATTAGGTAATTTCGACCATTAACAAGAATCAACGTTAAAAATTGTGTATCGTAAAAAGTGGATTCATCAATCATCACACCAAGAAATTACAAAATTGACATTGGCAATCCATACTAATGTAAACCGAAGTTTCAATTTTTCAATTTAACGTGACTTTTCTTATTTATTTTCACTACTTGCCTATGTCGTTGCCTATTTGTTTGTCAAAATAAAAGGTTTTCTTTTGACCATTGACCTTACCTTGGAAGCACGTCGTTTCCGTTCTTGTCCCTACAACACCCGCGGTATACGATTGGAGCACCGTGACAAAATATTTACCACATTCAAAACATTAAAAAATAATGCAATGAAAATATAATTAATTGTAATTAAGTCCAATCTAATGCAGTTCCAGGGGTTGTTATTGTTTTCAATTTTATAAGTCAAAAAGTGGTTTCAATCTATATTATAAAATCGTTCGTTGGTCTGTCTGTCCTTTCGTTTGTCTTCGATGCCTGCAGAAACCACTGGAGTTACAGACGCCATACTTTTCACACAAATAACGTTGGTACCTGGGGTGATTTAGGGCTAAACTACTGGTAAAATTTGCTTCCGGTGTATCCTAGGTTTTGTCAATTATCTTTATTGTTTAATAGAATGTAGTTTTAAATTTTGACATTACTTACTGATACTTTTAATATTGAGTTGTTTAGTATTTTCCGCTGTTGCTACAGCACATGCAATCGATTTTGTGTATAATGCCCTAAAAAATATCTCGGAGTTCTTGTTTTGTTTTCATTTGGGATAAATTTTTACTTAACCTATACTAAAGGTTAGGTTAGTTAGTAACCTATACCGTAAAGTGAAATTAAAGAGGCAAATGCCCTCTCGCCACTCCGTGCGCCTCAGCCTTAAGCTGTATCAGTAAGGGAAACTAATGGTGCCACTCTTGGCAATTTAATGAACAATTTAGAATCATCACCTAAGACTACTTTTTTCGAAAGCTAGCATACAAGTATTAATTTGATTCATGGATGCACTTAAGTGGATCATCCAATTTTCTAATTTTTATTTAATTTGAGCAATTTTTTTTCCACCCAGCAACATTTTAGCAAATAATTGTTCGGTTTTGTAGGGAGTTTAATTAAATCTACATCAAGGTGTCAGACAAAAAAAAATTATAGGGTTCTACAGTAACTTTTTGCGCATTTGGGTGTAATAAAAAAAAATCAATTTATGACAGGTAACGACTACCAGCTATGGTGATATCTCGGTGGAGTTGCGTGCAAGTAAAAACTAGTTTTGTAGCTCCAGCATTGTGCAGTGGTCTATACCAACGTAATTCAACTACTTATCTCAAAACTTACGCCTCAGCACTGCATGGTACTTAATGCATTACGCAAAAATCTTAAAATTGGACAATAACCTGACCTTGAAATTATATATTCCTATTGGAAACATGTCTGTTATTGTCATTTTGTAATGCCAATGATACAATCAACAACAAAACATCCGTAAACTTTTAAAGCAAAAACTACATTTTTGCACAACTTCAAGAAAGGAATTCCTTCTAGCAGCTGCATTTTTAATTTAGAGATGCTGCTGGGAAAATAGAAATTATTTGACACTCTCGCAAAGCGGATTTTCAACAAGTAAAAAAGAAAAGGTATATAGTTGGAAATGAGCATGTTTGCCTACTGTTGTCATCAAACAAGCAGACTATCCATAACATTCCGCTATACTTATAAGTGTACAAAGAAGGACACCATGATGACGTGATGAGCAGCCATAGCATTTGCCTGGTAGCTACAAGTGACTGTACCTGTAAATTGTACTTGATGTCTTAAAGATTTTGCTTCGTTGCTGATTTAACAAGCGCTATATATCTAATGCTGCCAGGAGCAACATCAAGTTCGTCGAAACAATTAGACGAAATAGGTACTAACAAACAGTGTTCTTTTGAACAATTTTTGCATTTTATTAGTAGCGGAAGCGAAGCGAAAGCTACTTATGTTTTCGTCATTTCTGTCCGTCCGTCTGTCTGTCTGTCCGTCTGAGCCTCACGATTATCTCAGGAACTACTCAACCGATCTCAAATCTGTTTTCAGATATGTGTTCCTGAAGTTCCGGCGCAGTCAAAGGTCAAGGTCAAGGGAAATCATTCTATGACAACATGAAAAATGAAAAAATTCTTATAAAAGTTGTTCCTCATATAAAGGGGAGCAACATTTGCATAGGGTACTTTTCTCTGTGACCCACCAATGACCTCCAAAATGACCGCTTGACCTCAAAATGACCTTTCAAGGTCAAATCCTACTTTTGCATGAAACGAAAAGTTATGATGGTTTGAATGACCCCAGAGCCTCCCTTGACCTGGAAATGACCCCTTGACTTCAAAATGACTTTTCAAGGTCAAACTCTACTTTTGCATGGAACAAAAAGTTATGATGGTTTGAATGACCTTAGAGCCTCTCTTGACCTGGAAACGACCCCTTGACCTCAAAATGACCTTTCAAGGTCAAATCCTACTTTTGCATGGAACGAAAAGTTATGATTGTTTGAATGACCCCAGAGCCTCCCTTGACCCGGAAATGACCCCTTGACCTCAAAATGACCTTTCAAGGTCAATCTCTACTTTTGCATGAAACGAAAAGTATGGAAGTTTGAAACACCCCAGAGCCTCCCTTGACCTGAAAAAGACCCCTAAACCTCAAAATGACTTTTCAAGGTCAAACTCTACTTTTGCATGAAACTAAAATTTAGGAAGATCCCAATGGCCCTAGAGGCACAGTTCACCCAGAAATGGGCCCTTGGCCCCCGAAAACCCGGACTTCTGTTTTCTAGTCGAATGATTTTATTATTTCTTACTTTCCTACTTCCGCTACTGGTTGACCGTTGTACCACGGTTTATTTAATTTGTACTCATCTTTGCTCAAAATCCACTTTCTCTGGAATAACACGTTGGTAATATAGGACTCGTACTGGTCATTTTAGTTTGCTGTCCCTTCTCAGTCAATCCTAATTGATAATCATTGGAGGTTAAGTCCACTTTGTTTGCTTCAAGATCCTTCAAGTATAGGTTATTATTGGTTTACAGAAGAGGGTTCTAAAATGATAAGATAGCCTTGATCAATGGAACCTGCGGAGCAATAGTCGTAGCCATTGTTGTACAATATAAGAACACAATTTAAAAAAATCTTAGTTAGATCGTAGATTTCCTAGATTTCAATCAAATAAAAAAATTAGTTGAGGTGATGTAACTTACCGATCACGATATTTAACCACTCTTTTCTAAATTTTTATTATTTCAGTCGTGTTGGGAAAGCTAGTGACTCCTCCTTAGCTCACCTAGACCTAGACCTAGACCTAGACCCATGACCCATGACTTTAACCAATAAAGGTGACCTGCAACACAACAATGACGCCTCGAGGCGAAGCAAAACAAGTGTTTTACTACGTAACAAACTGATAAGAATTATAAAGAATGAAATGTGTGACACTAAACTATTGACTACGGTGACGATGACGGCCCTTTGTCCTTTCTCGGTGACCTCCATGTCACGAGCCCTTGATACTCCCGATAAAGTCTTCTTTCAGTCTACTTCCAGATTTTGCGCTGCGTAAAAAGAGAATGAAGTGACTCTCTTTGCTCTTACAATGGAACCTCGCCAGCTTGTAAACGCCAATTGGCACCAATATGTTACATACGTTATTAATTAGTCATATAACATTGCTTTTATGAGAAAAATAGAGGCGGATATTCTTTTTAAACTTTTTAAAAATTTTTGAAATTTTGAAAATTTTCAGAATCCTTATTGGATTTAACGCGGGAAAACAGACGCTTCAAAGGGGGGTTATTGTTAAATTGTTTAACGTATCCAGACGCTGTACCCCTTTATAATCGTCATTTTTCACGTGTTAAATCCCAAAAGGATTATGAAAATTTTCAAAATTTCAAAACAAATTTTTTTAAAATTTAAAATAAATACCTGCCGCTAATTTTCTCATAAAAGCAACAATATATGACTACTTAATCACATATGTAACAATGGTGCCGATTGGTGAGTATAAGCTCGTGAGGTTCCATTGTTAGGGCGTGCCTCATGTTTGAAATTTTCTGCAACATTTAATAGGATCCGGGCTTCTAACTTGAAATTTTTGGCAAAAATGATAAGTCATTATTAATTAAATAGGTGTTGGGTCTCTGATAGTGATTTTTGGATTCAGGATTAGTACCTTCACCCGGTTCTGACAAGGGAAAACGCATTTTGGATACTTGAAAATTTTATGGAACAGACAGACAAAGTGAGGTTAGCTGGCGACTTTATCACTCTGTTTTTCAGCAAAGTAATTACGGCATATGGATAAAAAATTTGGACCAAAATTACTAAAAGCTAGGTTTTAGGTACGTGTGCATTGATGCTTAGAAATAAGAATCGTCAAAGATCAGTTTTGTTTGAGGTTCCTCCAACTTAAATAGTTAAATCTTAAGTATAAAATCCATTTTTTTTTATTTATCATGTTATAACACGAAGCTATGGAAATACAATTTATTAACTGAACAATGACAGAAATAAAATTCGACTCTATCTTGCTCATGTCGTTGCAGCAAAATTCTTCCAAATGGGCAAATTCTCATTCTTCATTGACTTGAGCACTTGTTCAAATAAAAGTTGCAAGTTCAACTCAGAGGCTTTTTCTGCACTAACTTATTAGTTTGATTTATTCAATATCGAAGAGTCAATGAGAAGGGCATCTAATCTAAGAATCTAATTGAAAGAGCACAAGGAG
>JAQFYP010000551.1:0-21913 GCA_034694865.1 Bilobella braunerae | reverse complement strand
CTACAAAAATTAGGTCAACAGTAAATTACGTCAACAACATTGAGGTCTACAGTAAAATAAATCAATTATTAAATCTTTAAAAAAAACTAAAATTAAAATTTTCAAACAAAGTTTTGAACAAAGTGCAATATGTTCAAGTGACTACGCTGGTAGTTGTTATATGTAGATAACTTGAAAAACATATGAATAACATATGAATAACATATAACATTTCAAGTTGAAATCTCAAGTTAAAAACTCAACTTCAACCTTTGGCCTAGTGGCTAGTGCTGCAGTTCACGAGCACAGGAGTAGCCGTGAGTCACAAATCCGAGTATTTTCAATTTTTTTTGTCTTAATTTTTACTTAAAAATTTGTTCAAAATTGCTTAAAAAATCAGCCTTTCTAAAAAAAAATCTAAAGATAAAAAATTGGAAAATTTAAATTCTTAATTTTTGACTTTTCTAAAAATGGTGTAAAAACTATAAAAAAAAAAAAGAAAAAGAAAGCGGGATACGAACCTCGGAAGTGCTGCGTATAAATTGGATGCGTTATTTAATTTTTTTTGTTTATTTACACTTAATCTAAATAAGTGCTAACAAAACCCTTTTAATTTGGGCCTAAAGACATACCTAGCCTCAGCTCAATTTTTGATTCGACCGGTATCAGAATCGGGTAAAATAAAACTAAAATATTGCGGCAAAGAATGATATAATTTTATTTACAAATACCATTTGCCTAAACTACAAATTGCTTACGTACAAGCAAATTCATAATTTGTGATAAACCTAAATAAGGACTTTTTTTAAGAATTATTATAATATAATTTACCTCGGTTTTTTTTAAATTGATGTATTTCGAAACTTTGCATTTGTTAGTGTTTTTAAAACAGCCTGATTGTTGTCAATTTGAAATTTAGAACAATTTTTTTCACTTTAAAATTGGAAAGAAGATTTGTTACGTTTGTATTTATTTTGAAACCGAATTTTATCGTTTCCCGCATTGTTAAAATAACATTACACAATAACAACAACAATATTGAATAAAGAAGCCAGAATTTTAAACAATAGTCGTGTGAAAATTTTTTAATTTATCTCATTTTTGTAGACGTCAATGTTGTTGACGTAATTTACTGTTGACCTAATTTTTGTAGACGTAATTCTTTTTGACGTAATTTTGCTGTTGACGTAATTTGCTGTTGACCTAAAGTTTGTAGACGTAATTCTTGTTGACGTAATTCTTGTTGACCTAATTGTTTTGACCTAATGGCCTGCTACCGCTGTTTGTCCATCCAATTTTGGAAGTCCTGGTAAGAATAGGACTGAATCGGTCCCAAAATGGCGGCGCTGAAGGACACGGAGGGGAGGCTGACCCTTGACACGGCTCGGGTCACAGACTTTTTGCAATCCAAAAAATGTAAAAATTCTCGTACTGAGAATTCTGAGAAAAAAGGTCAAATCGCTAAAATCGCTGGAATTGGATTTTGCGGGGTTTTAAACCCTTTTATTTCACTGATAATTAGGGATTGAACAGATTTCAATTAATTGAAATCAACACGGTTTAGACAGGGTGAGTTAGGACTTTGGATTTGAGGTGTTGACACGAAGGAGGATTATGCCTAACTGAATAGAAAACGACACAAAAACTAAGGAAAAAGAAAAAGGAATTCCTACAAAACGTTTCGTTTGTGTTTTTTTTTGCGATGAAATTTTTTCGATGCAAGGGCGCTGGAATTTTCCTAATGCCCAAATCAGCGCTTCCGGTTAGAAATAAAGTTTAGAATATTTGAATTGCCGCAATTTGAAAATCACTAATCATTCGCAAATCAGAATTTTAAATTTTGAGAATCAAATTTTCAAAAATAATAAATCAAAATAAATAAATAAAATAATTAAACAAATAAATCAAATGTCGTGGTTTGATATTGCTCCAAACCTTGTTCAGAACCCTGCAGGATCGTTTTAGTATGTAAGGAATGTATGTATGTGTATGCAAATTTTTTTTTGAAAATGTGTTATTAGCTGTTATTGAAAGCAAACGAACTTCCTAAAAGTATAAATCTCGGAACAATATGTAATAATTGAAAAGGAGATTTTTAATTTGTTTTTTCTTTTCCAAAATTTCAAATTTCTAAAAATTTCCAAATTTTCAAAAAAACTACTGAGTGAAGTGGAAAATAAGAAACATAGTATAATCTTCAACTGACTCACAAAACAGTATCACAAATCTTAGAAATCTTACAGACAATAAACTCTCGCGTCTTTTTCAAGAATTTTAAAAATCATGATTACCTGCTAGTGAACGATTTCATACCGAGAAAACCAGAAATCAATTGAACTGAAAATTATAAATGAGCACAATAAATTTTCGATACGCTGCCAAAATTTTTGATTGCTTGAAGTCACTCACAGCAATTTTCAACGAAATGCATCTCGGAACACAATTGCCAGTTCCTCTATTTATGCCTTTGACTCCCTTTCTCTAAACAATTTCTTTGAAAACTTACAGATTCTGCCTAAGTTTCTAAATTCTAAATTCAATTCACTTTGGTTCAATTTATTAAAATGTGTTTTTTTTTGCTAAAAACTGGAGTTTCTGCACACTTTTAGTCAGATGGCCAAAACAAAAACCGTCAGCAAGTTTTGGAGAGGTTTTAGTTTTTATTTAATAATATACTGTGTGTTTTTTGCGTATTTTAGAAGGCCGAAAGTTGGTCATGATATAGCGTTACAGGGTGCTTCAAAACGTGTTGGTTGTCTCAAATTTCTACTCCGCACCAATCAAAAGGTCCGCATTACAACTCCGCATCGTTTAATTAACATTTAAATTTGCACTGAGAGCCAACTAGACTAAGCTGGCGCAGACTGTATTCAAACTCGAAATTTCAAAGTTTCCAAATACGGTTCCGCTTTCTCGTCAATTCAATACCCAATGAAGGAAGAAATTATGAGTTGACAAACTAATTTACAAATGGGTTATTTTTAAATTTAAAATTTTGGAGAAATTGTCAAAGTCAACGTGTTCAGCTCCTGTTGAAACGCACGGTATATTTCTTCGCTTTAAAATTGTAAGTTATAAAGACATGAAAATACAGCACTTTTGAACTTGAAATTTTTCAAGGAAGGTTACGTAAATCTACTCAAGTTAAACGGAACCATCTTGCTAAGTTTTTGGCGGCTTTCATATTCTACAATTTAGAAAACTTGAAATGTTTTAAACTTCTTTTTTTTTGAAAAATTAGAACACGTGAATCTTTTCTTTTTAAAAAGGAATTGTGTGCGGCCCTGATGTAACTTAAAAATAAATGACATTATTGTCAAAAGTTCTGGTTTACCAAATGTGGAATTATTTCAGATGTGAGGGACAACTTTTGCTTTTAATTTGGAAAATCGAACTTTTACGTTCATGTTTAAACGAGTCAATTAGACAGTTTAAATTTTAGAAAATAAGCCCTTCGGTGAATTCCCTAGGAATTAGGGCTACATCGCAAGTGCAATAGATGCAGAGAAATGAAAGCGTATTGGAAGTGAAATGTAAAGGTTGCACCCTGTAAAACGCACCAAAAGTATACTTTTTTTTTCAAAAGTTGAAAAGAATGAAAAAGATTTTGAAAACTTATTTTACTTTTTTTTTAAAATATCATCCACTTTTTTCAACTTGATACAACTGCTAAAGGCGATTTTGTACTTGAACCGGAAAATCGGTCTTGACCTATTGGATTTAAAATTATCATGTTTTTTTTTCAACTTACAACTTGCAACTTTGTAATCTAACTTGCAGTAAATATGAAAAAGTTAAAAATACTATTTTTAATATTTTGGAGAAGTTTTTGTTTGACTTTTCCTACTAGTATAAAAATACTATTCACTGAAAATAATGGAAATGGGAGACGGTAAGTACACAAGAAAGTGTATGGCAAGCAGCAAACTTAATAGTTGCATTTTCATTTTAATAAATGAAACTTTATTTTTCATGTTAGAAAGCAATTTTATATGTGCCCGTGCCGTACAAGTAGAGAAAGTACAGGGAGGACAAAATTTGAATTTCAATTC
Source organism: Bilobella braunerae (assembly GCA_034694865.1). Taxonomy (NCBI): domain Eukaryota; kingdom Metazoa; phylum Arthropoda; class Collembola; order Poduromorpha; family Neanuridae; genus Bilobella; species Bilobella braunerae. Next base: position 17,882 of record JAQFYP010000551.1, on the reverse strand, counting down.
TAAAAATCTCTTTACAAGGAAATGACTCAAGTGGGAAATGTTGGGCTTTAATTTGTAGTATTTATTTAGACCAATGGCTAAGCAGTCTCCTTTTCTATTTTGTACGGTACACACAAAAGGCTCAGAAAATTCATAACCTCTCTCAAATAAAAATACTGTATTTCCGGTTATCAGATGCAAATTTTGAACAATTTAGCGGAGAAAAATGACAACAAGATACTACAACAATTGCTGCAAATAGGATGATTTCGTATTTTTGTACGTAACCGCCCACGGCTCGTCAGCACGGTGCGCCACCGTATTTGTTCCGTTGAATTAATTTTTCCAATGTAAACTGATAGAACCTTTCGGGATATCAATATAATTTACAGATTTCATCTCTTGTGAAAATTCGACTCTCAAAACGCTTTTTATTCTTTTTTGTACGAGCTATTGAAGTTATTGCATTTATAAGTCACGGGATTCGTTCCGATAATTGAAGTAATTGGTCTGTCAGCCAAGCAACCCTCTAAGAATTATTTGAATGAATTCATGAATGCCCTGAAATATAAAACAGGTTTGAATGTTTGTATTTATCGAATTTTTGTAATTATAAAGCACTGTGCGTCAAATTATAAACTTATGCAATCTTTCATTTTGATAATTTTGTCTGTGAGTGTTCTCCCAAATATTTTCTTGAAATTCAATATCGATTATGAATGACATATTTACGCTTCCCATGGAACTGTTGAGTTTCCTGGAGGCGACAACCAATAGAATCGCTCAACAGAGAATTAGGCTAATTCCTTAATTTTTCCTACTCAATTGAGCTCATCAGACTCGCTCCAGCAACAACTTTTTCAAAAACAACTGTTCTAATTTCTTTTTCTCAATTTCATAAGCTTATTTTTGACTAACACTAAAACAAAAGGCTACAACAAAATTTCCAGCATTTGTCAATTGTAAAAATTACACCAAAGAAGAGCTCAAAAAGTATTATCTAGAATTACATCTAAGTCAGCGTATCTAGCGCTGAATTTGAAGTTAAGCGACAGTGCGTCCTCCTAACTAACTTTTACTCGTATTCTAGAAATTTGAGTAACGTAGTGTTGCGTTGAGGGTGTTAGATGTAATTACAATTTAAATTATTTAACGAGTCAGTTTGATACAGGAGGCTTTAGTTTTATAAACTTTTATGAAAAATGCAGCGATACAGGGTTGTCCCGCGAGTTTTTAAAAGTTTTTATTGCACAAAGTTTTCAATGTGTGTATAAGATTCGCAATCCTTCAGGCGGCGATTTTTTTTTAATTAAAAATCGGTTTTATTTGAACGCCGAAAACAAAACGTGATTCATCTAGGTCGTCATAAAATATTTTATAATAATATAAGTTAAGGCTGGAAACTGAACTAACCTGGAATTCACTTTAGTTAAAATTAGTTTAAGTTTAAATTAGGTTAAAATTAGTCGTTAAACTAACATAAAAATAATTTAACTTTTATCCGCCTAGATTTTTTCCGCCTTTATTAATTGCCGATTATTTTAATTGAGATTTAGCGCAGCTGTAGCAGTAATTGACATTACTCCAATTACCTATACAACACTTTTGCCTCCGGTAGTTTTCTTTTCATGAATTTGGACATAAAATTGTTACCAAGTAGCAGTGAAAAAATCGTTTTTTTTTGTCAATCGTATTGTCCGTATATGAAATTAATGTAATTTAGAAAATAGAGCAGTTCCATTTTTTTTTCTAAATTGGGTTATGCCTTCTCAAGAGCATTTTTTCGATTTAAAAAAGAATGATGGCCATGTTTTTTTAAATGAGAATGCTTCTTTTCAACTTTCACTTTTCCAAAAAATAAATTAAAAAAAAATTATGAGAACTATGTATTTTTTCTCATTTTCGAGCACAAACGGTAGTTTGTGAATTCCAAAATCCATAAAATGTTTATTTGAAATCCAGTTACAATTTTGTTCATACAAATGATTGAAAATTTTTAAAGTTGACTCAACTTCTTCCTCCATTCGTTAGCATTAGTATTAGCAAGCACAAATCCTTTTTTTTTTATTACAGAATCATGTTCCTCAAAATTTTAAATTCTGAACTCACACAATGTTAAATTTGTGTTGCAGAGTTCCCTAGAAATTACAGATAGTTAGTTTTAAATCTTTCAAAATTTTGAATTCGGACAATCAGCGCAAATTTCCTAAAAAAAATTCCAAATCACCGCACATGATAGTCGTAGTGGATAGTTGCAGTCGATAGTTTGATATTACACTCACTTGTCCCAGAAGAATTTTCGCTGTAGAACGATGTGTAGACGACTTCATTTATGTCACTGAAACCGTTCTTAATTAGCGTCAATTAGCGCTATATCCATCCAACTATCGCTTCAACGTCACAGAAGGCCACTGCTGTTTTTTTATAGGCAAAGGGTCTCCAACTGTTGCGCTTCCTAGGCATCTTTTGCGCTGAAATTATACAAGAGCGCTGGAATCAAGTTTCTGGTGGGGAAGCAAATTCAGGATATTTGAAGTGTCGTATTTTGAAAACAACTAATTGATCGTAAATCAAAATTTCTAAATGTAAATTTTTAAAAAGTTTTAAACGCAAGTTTTCACATTTTGTATGTGCAAATTTAAATACAAATTTGGAGACGTTTGAAAAGAGGTGATGTTCCTAATTTTGTTCAGAACCTACCAGCAGCCCTTTCATTTGAATTTTGAACTTTTTCTGGCACTTTCACTGAAATCAAAGATTTGCGGATAAGCAATTTTGGGGAGAAAGTAATAGAGAATCGCCGCGTTTGGTCCAATCGGCTTCAAGTGGTGCATGGGGAGTCTTCACGTTGTGCTTCCACGCTGAATAAGTAAATGCTAAATCCGATGCGGTGCACGACTTTTCATCTAATTAGTTTGGAAATTTAGTTTAAGAGGGCTTTTGAAGCTTGGGCCTTGTTGCAAAAGCAGTAGCGGGGAGAGCAAATTGTTTTGCAAAATGCAAAAACGTGCAAAATGCAACTTCATATTTTCATTTAGAAAAAATTAATTCCTTCGAAGAAAGTGAAGCAGAATGCACCTATGATGTGGAGGTGAAGGGCGAAAGCCGTAAAATTGTTTAATAAATAAAACTAATAATTTAAATAATATGTCGCTGATACATCACCTTACCGTATAACCTAACTAACCAAATTTCATACTTTATTCAATAACTAATGTAAATACTTCACCTAACTCAACCTAATTTTTTATGTCAAATTTGCAAATTTCTTCTGAACGGTGTTTATTTTTGAAATTTTGTTTAATCTCTCGTTAAATGTTTTAAGGGCCTTAGGTGTTGCTTTTAATGAAGGATCCTTTTACGGGTACTTTTTTAATTAAGGGTTATTCAATTAAAAGGACAAAATGAGAGGAATAGTGGCCCTTCGTATTCAATTTTTCGTGCATAAAGTTAACCTAAGGGCCCTTTATTGTAAAAAATCTTTGTGTTTAGAAAAGAAAAATTGGAACATTATTTCTTGCAACTTATTTTCAAGGCTCAATTTATTGAAAAGAAAATAAAGTGTGAACTTCTTAGGAACTAATGACAAATTTTGTATTTTGAAAACGATTTTCTTATAGTGTAAAAAAAAGGTAAAAAAAAATTGTTGAAACAACTGAAGCAGTACTGCGCCGCGAAGTTAATTTTGGTAAGCATCCCGATCACACTTGAGCAATTGGAAGATGCATTGGTGGTGCTGAGTGACCTCACAACTTGCAAAGGAACGTGGCCGTCATGGAGAGTTGTTTTTGCGGCGGTCCATTACGTCCTGAAAGATGGAGGAAATAATAAACGTGGTTAGTGGCTGGAAGGTGCTCAATCGCTGGAAGTCGCTGAATCGCTGGAAGGCTCCAAGACCTCATAAACTCACGCTTCCGCCAACAACCAACTAATGTCCAAATATATCAAGGATGGGCCACTTCAAGGCAAGACTTGGAAAAAGTTTCCTTTCAGTGCAAACACACATGAGTGTGATTAAAAGCAGGAAATTCTAAGTCGACCTAATATCGTTTGGTCATTTTCGCTAGATTTAACTTTGAATTTCATTTATTTTCCCACCATTGATTTTTAGATCGACGAATTATACAAATTGGGTTTCGCCAAACTCGGCGAAAAATAATGTGTTGCATTATGTATTATAGAAAGGACTTGACAGGAAATGTCACAATAGTGGTGATGTCACGTGTCACGTCAGAAGTCAGTGACGGCGTTAAGGGTCTTTGTGTAGGTATTCTCGAACTGAGAATACTAAAATCAGTTTTTAGGAAAAGGTCAAATAAATGGAGTGGCCGAAAGGTCAACGAAATCCATTTATGCGGGATTTGAACCCTTTTTTAATTAAATTAATTAATTGTTTTACGAAGAAACAGAGTCGAAACTAAAGAAATAGGTCATTTCTGGTGAAATTCTAAAGCTCGACTAACTCTAAAAAAGGACAAAATGAACTAAGAAAAGAAAGGAAGGAATTTAAGAAAACGTTTTGTGGACTTTTCTAATCTAATTTTAAACTAGTTAGAAAAACCAACGATAGACATCTTTGATTAAATTTAAAATTGATTAGCAATTCTACAAACACTTTGTATGTATGTTAATGGAGGGGGTATTTCTACCCACACCGCTCGGGCCTCAATCGGGCCAAGTGCAGTAACTCCATAAAATACACTGTCAAAGGCCTCCCCATCGTCTCCACACCTTAAGGAGTCAGGATAACACTGACAATCATCCCATCGACTCCAGGTGCCTTAACGGAGAGAGTTAGGATTCCTCCATAAGGAACTCCTTGGTTGGACTTACGCTCCTATGCTATCAATCTGCATGTGCAGATTGTCCAGATAATGAACAGTCGAGCATCTCCCAGAAGAGTCCTTTATCTCTTCCATGCATTTCCAGGACATAGACGCTTTTCGTCCTATGGCACCTTTTTATTGGGCGGATCAGGATTCGATCCCAAGAAGATTGTGGTACGGAACTGAAGTCCTAGCCAACTGGACCTCACGGCCCTAATGTTAAGGGTCTTTGTGAATCATAGGCGGCGGCAGAAGGGTTCATTACCTACCATTCCTTTGTGCTTTGCCTTTTTTCTTCTTTTTGAAAACACTTTCACTGAAGACAATAAGACAATATTACTTTCCCTTGTGGCACACTTTCACAATTTTGCCTTTATTTTTCATACCATCTTTTGCAACGAAGACTTCAATAACACAGTTATGCCATTACGTGTCCATGTCATGTCACGTGATAACCTTTTTGTTGCTGAAATTGATTGAAAATTTGAAACTTTGAAGCAAAAATGGCTCATATGAAAGTGAAACCGAACGGAAAGTATAATGGACACAAAAACCCAACGGTTCATTGCTATAATCTACGCTCAATAATCTAAGTAAAAATAATCTAAGCAATAATAATCTAAGCGACAATAATCTAAGCAGAACAAAAATCTAAGCAACAATAATCTAAGCAGAACAAAAATCTAGGCAATAAGAACCCAAATTGGTACCCAAATTGGTACCCAAATTGGTACCCAAATTGGTACCCAAATTGGTACCCAAATTATAAGTTGCTTAGATTTTTATTGCTTAGATTTTTGTTCTGCTTAGATTATTGTTGCTTAAGTTATTATTGCTTAGATTATTGTTGTTTAGATAATTGAGCTTAGATAATGGCATGCTCCCGACTCAACTCAATTTTCTAAGAATTCTTCATTTTTCCTGCTAAGCTCAGCACCTTCCATGTTTCAAAATGGCAATACAAATGTAAAAGTCAATGAAAAAATTGTCTCTTAAAAATAATGTTCACTCGAACGTAGTATTCAAGAAAATGTACATGAATTTCATTAGCGCAGATCGTTGTGGATTCTCATTTGTGCAAATTGCTCCGCAATTCAATTTCAACACAAAAAGACGTCCCAAGAGCGCAGTAAGCAAAAAATACATAAAAAATTACAATGCTGATTCTTTTAAGACTTAATTTCTTAATTTCAATGCTGATTCTTAATTTTATTTCTTTTAATAAAATTTGGTGAAATTTTGCAATAAGGTCACTTCAAGACAAATCAAATTATATTTATTCAATTTTGTATTGAATCATTTTCATAATCAAATTTTGCACCCTATATTTTCGGAATTTTTTTTATGACAATTTCAGAAATTAAATTTGTAATTTATTTTTATTATCATTTTTAGCTGAAAAGATAACCCACAGGACTCGTGTTCGTTACGACGCCAATTGAAACAAATTTTTCGAATTCTTGCTGTATATTATTTTTGAAGTTCCAGGCAAATTTTTTTTAGTCGAGAGTGAATTTAGTCTAGGTGGAATTAATTTGAAATATCAAAAGAAATATTCTGAAATAACATGAAAAAGAGAAAGTATATTTTGGAGTAGGTGATAGAAAATTCAATGCGATTATGCTTCTGCTGAAGCCCTACCTTGCTACTTAGGAAATTTAGTTTGAGAGAAAGGCGAAGGCAAGGCGAGGGACAAAAAATTGGGCAAAATCACTTCCTCTTAGCCCGGTTTTTTTCTGATAAAAGGCTAGAGAAAGCAACAGAGCGAATGTGTCAATTTAATGTAGCGAAGGAAAAACACCAAAATCTAAAGTCATTATTAACTCAAATGTAACTTTCTACGAGAATTTTGATTCACTAAAAACGCATTTTTGTTACAGTGGCAGCTAAGTTATTTCAGAATTTATAAAACCGTTTTTAATAAGTTTCGATCTTCCAAGAATCGAAAAAAAAATCCACTCTCACAATTGTCTAACAGTGGAATTATACTTTGTTAGAACGAGCTTTTGGAAGGCTCAAGATTTCAAGTTGTGTACCTTTTAAATTCAAGACAAAATGCTTAATTACTAAATATCTAAATCTTTAAAAAAAAATTTTTTGTTCTTTGACATTTCCACAAACATTTTTGACAAAAAAAAAAAGTTGGTTATTGAAAAATGAGTTCGGTACTCAAGTGGCTCTATTTCCCCTCATTATCAAAGCTGGTCTGAAGTAATTGTGCGCCGCGATTTGTGAGCGCCAAAAAACTGTCTTTTGTTGGATAAACACTGGGAAATTCAAAAGAAGCGCCTTTGTGAAGAAGTTAAAATGAAGCATTTGAATGCTTTTGCAATTTTCCGAATCGCTTTATAATTTTTGGGTTCTGTCGGATTTCCTCAATTCAAATTCTCAAGTAGAGCGGAAAATAGAAACAAATAAACACACACAAAATTCAGATCAAAAAATTAAATTCAAACTTTCTTTAATTTTTTTTCCTCAAAAAGACACTAGGAAAAATTAGAGTTGTTCAAAACAACGTTAGCATCATTTTTGTGACTAGTTTTGACTCGAATTTTTGGGGGAAAACATACCAAAACGTGCTTTCTTTTTCTTCTTTAGAACAAAAACAAAATCAGCTTTCACACACAACTTTTGCTACTTTTCACATTTCCATGAAGCTCTAACTCCAAAACGAGATAAATCATATGCTTTAACTCAACGTCGTTTCCAAAAACGTTGATGGCGAATGTCATCATTTAACTGATGAGTTTAGTTGAATGGTGCTTTAACAGGTTTAAGTTAAAAACAAAATAAAATTTATGTATCCCATGCAAATCATATGAAAACCGTAACCTAATCTAACCTAAGTTATTGCTTTTCAGAATTTTGAACGAACTTTGAATGTTCTAAAAAGCAGGAGGCGGAGAAAGTTATAGATTTGAGTAGTTCTAAGAGAAAATGCTGGAACCTGTTGCCATCATTTTGAGGAAGCCGGTGCCACTATAAATCTCGCTGCATATTATTGCAGAGACAAAATGGTGGATCCTGCCAGTACCTTATTTTTGAAATAAATATTCACATAACTTGGAATCGACCCCGGAAATAAATAAAATAAAAGTCTCTCTCTAATACTTTGAAGCACTCTTTGTAGAGCGTAGGGGTAGCGTAGAGTGTAGAGAGAAGGAAGCGCCCAGAGAAGTACTTTTCTTTTTTCAAAAAACTAGCTTGCTTTCTTTACGTAAATTTTCAGCGGAGTTGAGAAAACCTGAGAAAAAGTTCAATTCCAGGTCAAAAACCATCGCTACGGAAATGCAGGGCTCTTGGAAATATAATGAACAAATGTGTTAAAAAAAGCTTTTTTTTTTCGTTTCCAGACAAAAAATGGAAAGTGAATGTTATTGTAGAATAAAGGCGGTCTTGTCTCCTTTTGGACTTTCTCTTTTTGCACGGCACTTAAAAAGCGCTCTGTACTTGTACTTCCGATTGTTTGATCGTTGAGCGTCTATATTTCAATTAACAATCAGTTGTCAGGAAGTAGGAGAAAGTACTTTGTGTGATGTACAATGGGCGGAGTCACCGGTACTGGACACATTTCCTTCACCTTCACTTTCTCCAAAAGTGAAATTGAATAAAGTTTTTCCCAGGAAACATTATCAACTTTCACTTCTTTCAACTCCATTTATTCCTCTATTTACGCCCAAACGGCACGAAGGAAGCTTTTTCTTGCACCATTCTGCTAATCCCAAATCGGATATTGCTCACTTTCGAAAGAATTTTCAGCATTTAGCTTCAACCTGCCTTTCAGCGATCAAGTATTTTCAAAAAAATTTACTTTTCAGTATTTTTCCTGCTGAAAATTGAATTATTCAAAATTGAACAATGTTTTTCTTTTCAATTGTGAATAATTAAAAGTTAAAAAAATGAGAAAACAAAGTCTTGTTTTTCCACAACAGAATTGCGGGCATATCACCTACCTGTTAAAACTGAAAAAAAAACCGTGCTATAAATCATTATCAAATTCAGCGGCTTCAAAATTTGAGTAAATTTTAAAATATATTTTTGAAAAAACTATACAATGCCTCAGTTAAATTTTAAATCCTGAAGAATATAGAAGATAAGCTTTAAAAAAGTTGTTTTTATTTTATGTTATTCAATTGTGCATCAATTTCTAACAAAAAAATATCAAAAAAGTTCTCAAAATTTAAAAAAAAAATCCGTTTTCTTTAAAAAAAATTGGTTAAAATAATAAGCAAGAACCCTGCAATCAATAATGCCTAAGCCCCATCGCTTTCAGCGTTTGACCTGCGTAGAAAGGTCAAAAGTTGTTTTCTCCTATAAAATGTCGAAATGAATAGAAAAGGTCCCCTTGGGCTTCTAATCGATTTAATCAAAATCTTCTGAGTCTATTAAAACGGACAAAAAACACGGTTTTCTACCTTTTCTCTCTCATAAGACAAAATGGAAGTGAAAAGGCCCTATTCTCAAAGTAACACATTGCTCCTTAATTTCTGCCAATTTCAATCAATCCATAAATCTTCTATATATAAAAGTAAAGCAATAACTGCAACATAGGTAGCTGTTTATATATTGGTAAAGTATTTGTTGCAATTCAAATGTAAAATTTATGCACGAATGATAAATTTTTAATAACTTGAAACAGATTTTGAAAATAAAATTTTCCTAAAAAAAATTAGAACCCGAATAAGCTTTGATCCCGCGGCACCATATAGTATACTAACTTATACGACCAAGCTAGGAGGCAATCCGCTAAGCAGAGTGTAGTCGAATGAGAGAGTAATAGTTCCGAGTAATAGTTCCGAAAAAGTTATAAAGAAAATAGTGCGAAATTAAAATGTCGAAAACTAAACCTTACAAAAATCATAAAAGTAAGAAATTTTAAGTGTTATAAATTAAAAATACCTAGATACATTGTAGATTAGAGTCATATTACGTAAATTTAAATGAATGAAAAATTGTAGTCACGCTGCCTTACGCAAGCACAATCAGCAACTTTTTTGTCATTAAATGTTTCCAAAATATATTGACTTAAACGTTAATTTAAAATCAAAACCTAACATACATAACATGAGCTTAGCTAACATAAAATAAGCAGTTAGTAATTTTAATAGAAATATAATTTTTTTTTGGAACTGTTTTTTGGAACTATTACTTGTTCAGAACTGTTATCTGCTCCCGAGGAAACACCTTACTCTTGTGCTGCTTTTTTGTTGTGATGCGTAAAAATATGCTGTTTGTTCAGGAACAAAATTTTAGCACTGACAAAGGAAAATTTTACATCTGTTTTAAACAACCAAGTTTGTTGCGAAAATTTGCGGAGCTAAGCACCTGGTCACTACGCTTTTTGCTTCTACGCTTTTTGCTTCTACGCTTTTGGTCATCTACACTTTTGGGCAACTACGTTTTTGGACCTACGCTTTTGCGACTCCGCATTTTGATCTACGCATCTGTCCGTTTTCCGAAAATTAGAAACAATTAAAAAAACACCATTTTCTTTTCAATGCAAGGACAGCTTTTATTTTTGGATTTGGATTTATTGGATTTTAGGCACTGTTCAAATAAAAATTTTCCTTACCGTCCCTGGGCTGTGTTTTGTTTTTAATTTTTTTAATTTAGTTTGAAATTAGAATTTTTTTTTAACTGTTAAAATTTAGTTTTGAAAGACGCTGTTTGGAAAAAAATTTAGACTTTTATATAGTAAAATGGAAAGAGAGTTCAGTTTGTAATTGAATTTTCTTTGACATGGAGCAGAAAAAAAACAGGGCAATCATTTTTTTAAAAATATGTTTTGAACTGTTAACTTAAAAACTTAGAGTCCCTTAAGCTAACTCATATACTTCGACTGGCTGGGATGGCATCTGGCACAATTGAACTGGTGGAACGCAAAAAAAAAATTATCATTTGTCTTTTCAAACCAATTTTCCACTTTATTTTGTCATGATAAAAGTGGAAAATTGAAAATCGCCCTTTGAAGAGGTGGGTGAAAAGTTTTGCCAAACAAAAAAGGGAAATTTGATATCCTAACTTTAAAAAGCATTCCTCCAACATTATAATTTTTTAAGCACTTTCTTATGTCAGAATTCCTTAAAGGCACAGAATACTCTAAATCTAGCCCTTAACTTTCTCTCTCAAAGCTCCAAGGGCTCCCCAAAATTAAAGACAACTAAATTCCAATACCCCCGTAATGACACCACTAAAAGTCTTCTAATCTCATTAATTTTTCCTTTCTCTTTCCAAAACTCATTAGTGATAACTAATGGTCTTAATCAAGCAAATTAAAGGTCTTTTGAGGAGGGGCCCTTAGAAAGAAGCACCTCTTCCGGGTGACTTTGAGTGCCAAAATTCCCCATTCCTCAACCCCAAGGAGAAGATAATATTTTTTTGAAAATGTTTTCCATTTCCTTTATTTTCTTGGCTGCTGTTTTTTTTTTGTGAAATTGTGAAAGTGACTTAAAACCATCCGAGTCTTTCATCCATCTTTATCAAGTTTCCTTGATAAAGAGGATGTAGAAGCCAATAAACAACTCCACTTTCTCCGCTTTCATCTCTCCTGGAAAAAATGATTGTTTTCGTTTGGCCCTGATACAAATTCAAACCATTACAGGCGATACAGAGCGTTTTTAAGTAAACGCTTGCTTACGAACAGAACATATTGAAGATGATCAGATCATATCTGAACATAACAGCTTGCGTTTTGGCACAGAAAATTTAGAATGCAAGTTAACACACCTAAATCAACTTAAAGGTACAAAAACCTAACCTTAAAGTTACTTTTTGAGAAAGTTTCACTAATCATTTAAAAAAAACATGCACTATAATGCAACAAATTGCTTAATTAGTTAACTCTGAAAATCAGGCATATTCAGGCGGTAAAATTTACTTGAGTCAACTATTTCACGTATGAAAGCAATCGTACACAGGACTTATCTGATGACAATGATTCTGACATCAATTGTGACATAAAATCTGTTAGAGCATACGAAGCGGGAAACTTTTACATATTGAAAATTCACGCACTTCTGATAATAAATTCACTGAGCGGCACTAAATCTAATTATACGTGTATCGCCGTTATTTAACATATATATTTTTTAATTTCAATTAAAACCACAATTAAAACCCGTTCACTCTCGCTTTCTACCTTTTACACAATGGCTGATCTATAAGCTTTTTTCAACTCAAATATTTCAACCACAAAATGGCTATTTCCACTATTAAATCAAAGCGTCACAATAATATACCTACTCCCGCACAAAAAAAAAACACATTCCTCGTTATTCCAGTACCTGGAATGCTTCTGGGCCAGGAAACGTGATCACACTAAACTTGAACAAAGAAGTTTCAGTACTTTCACTCTTGAAATTGAGTGAAAGTCACTCACTCTCGAATTTCAGTTTGTGAGGACTAGAAGTGAAAGTAGAATTGACCACTTTCCCTTTGTTTCTAAGGACCCTTTATCGTTTCATTAAAGTCAAATTTCACCAATTTATTTCACTACTAAACAAACTACTCCTCTCTACAAACTACTACAAATTATCACTCACCCTCCTTCGCTTCCCTGCAAATTCAAAAATAGCAAATCGTGACCAATATTTTTTAAAAAAGCAACAGTTTTTTTCCAAGAAGGTCGCTCGCTCAGTTTTAATTTTGAGCAGGAAAGTATTAGCGGCGAAATTTCTTAATTATCGGAAGTCAATTGGTGGCTAATTTGCAAGGGGACCTGCTCAATGAGCACAAAATTTGCAATGAACGTGGCCGATAATCCATTAGGCAGAAAAAGGTTTAGAAAATATGGTTTTTAGTGGGTGAAAGGTGCTGAATCGCTGGAAGGGTCCTATCGTGCAGCCACAAACTCTGCAAAAGTCCTTTGATCCCTCTTTTGTCTCTATTATTTACCCTCATAAACTCACGCTTTCGCGTGAGTTTATGTTTATGAGTTTGGAATGTCAATGTCAACGTCCACTAATGTCCAATTAGAAGCGGAGAAAATGAAACTTTAGCAAACCTATACATTTCTGTTTTTACATGTTAGAGCTACTGCGAACTTTCAAGCTACGAAGTCTGCTTAACATCTATTACATCAAATTTCGTTTGGAATCAAGGTACGCAAAGCGAATTTGATGGTTTGAAAAAGAATTATCTCGTGTTTTGAGAAAAAAATATAATGTAAGTACTGAAAAAAAGCAGTTTAATGTTTTGAAAAACTTTCCTTTTCTAAAAATTTAAAGTTGGAGTGCTTCCTGTAGGCTAAATTAAGATCCACTTCCTTCGACTTTCTAAACCAATTGCATCTAAATTGCTTCACCATGAATTACTAATTAACAAAAGAATTTATTTGCTGAAATTCAGCGAATCAGCTATCAGTGAAGTTCAGCAAATGCAAATCATTGAAAGCTTTGCAACCCAGCTCGTAACTACAAAACTCAAATTCCAATTGGAGTTTGGCGTATTGGAAAAATGCTTAGCTTTTTCCTACCCGTTATTTGCAAATGAAGCGCTGCTGTTCCTCAGCTTCCCAAAAGGCAAACAGTGGGTTCAGGATAAAGTGTCTTGTCAAAATACAAATTCTCACGCCTTCCTTGCTACATTCAAAGGAAATTTTTCAAATAAACGACAGAATTACTACATCAAAATTACTATTTTTTTTTTCAAAAAGCGTTTCTGTCCAAAACAGAACAGGTAGGATCTAGCGAGTTAATTGGGTACATCATCATTAGTTATAACTAAAAAGTATTCAAAAATGTTTCGCTAACCTATAGTAAAACTTATATTTTTTAACGCTAAAGTAACATAAAAGTCGTGTTTGACTCGAAACGTAAACTTGTCGTATTCTTTTCAAAAACTTAGCTGCCACACAAATAAAAATACATTCAATTTAATGCGTCAATGGTTTCCTGTTTGGATGAAGATAAAAGTAGATCTATTTTTGTGTCCTCATGATTTATTGGTTCTGAACTACCAAGTGAAAGTTTGAACTTTTTTTTTTAATTTAACACTGAGATTATAATTGTAGCTTACGTTCATTCCCATTTAATTACATCTCATTATGAAAAAAGTAATTTTTTAAAATACAATCACATTTGTTTATATTTGAATTTAAATTTGTAAGTTTACAATACGACGACTAATATAACTAAGCTTTAAATACATTGCATTTTTATAAACATCAAAATCGCAGTAGCAATAACAGTGAAAGATTTCATGGGAGTGCGTCTCCATGACCCGATTTTTTTTAAATGTGTAATGTTAGAAAAAATGTTTTATTTTTAGTTTTGCTGAGTTAGCTTTCTCCGATATACAGTGCTATTCACTTAAACCTGGACAGTCAATTTAAAATCCCGTAGTAACCTCGTGAAAAATTGAAAACATGGAGGAAAATTTGTTGAAAAATATGGAAAAGTGTTTTTCTTGACAAAAGAGTTTTATTGAATTTGAAAAATTTTAAACCGCAATTTTTTTTTAACATCACGAACGCCTCATATTTAAAAAAATAAACAACTTCTTTAAAATTGGGGTCCACTGTATTTTTGTTTCGTTTTTAGGAGGAGAAAAAGTTGTGAGAGATAAATCTGCACAATAATAGTACACGAAGAGTTTCTGTCATTTATTGGTAGCAGGTCCATACCGTGAAAACACAAACCGAGAATGCCAAAACCGAGAACGACTAAAAACAAAAAAAAACAAAACCGAGAAACCTAAAACCGAGAACTACAAAAGCCGCAGAAAAGAATAAAACGAGAACGTAAGAACGGGAAGTAAATGCTAAGGATAAGTGGTTAAGTTTTCAACATTTACTTATATTATATAGGTTAGGTTATAAATTTTCAAAAGTTATTGATTAATTACAATCCCTAAGGACATGCGAATTTAAAACAAGTACACAACTGCCTTACGTTAAATATTCAGTACGTTTCGCTTAAAAATTCACTACACGACGCACAGTTTTGCTTCAGGTACGTCAATCATTTTGATAAAATGTGGACCACTTTTTCGGTTTCGAAATTTTAACCGTTTTAAATTAGGTTATAAAGTTAGGTTAGTAGGTTAGGTTAGGACATTTGGTTAAAAGGTAAATTTTTGGCATCAGCGACATTTGATTTCAATTTCTCCCTGCGAGTTCTACACTAAATTTTGGAGAAAAACAAAAACAATTTTGCGGCTTAGACTATTAATCTCCACACCATTCATGCTTTCACCCTCACTTTCAATAATTTCTTTCTAAATGAAAATTATGCTAGTTGCTCTATTTATTGAAAGCAATGCGCTCCCCGCCGCCACTGCACTTGTAATAAAGCATCAATTTCAAAAACTCTAATGAACTAAATTTCCGTTACGTGAGGAGTTGTGCGACGCCTCGGATTTAGCATTTATTTTCTCAGCGTGGAAACGCTGAACCATAACAAACTACAACATTGATGTTAATATTTGGAAACTTGGAAAAAGTATTTCCTCAAAGATCAAAGATCTCATCAAAGGTTTTTCGAATTGACGCGAAACTGTTCAAAAGAAAAAAAAAGTATATAATATATAATAAATAGATTCTAAACGGCAGCGCCTGAAGCAACTAAATGCAGCACTGACTTCATCCTATTTTTTTTTAGAAAACCGGAAGCTGCTGCTAGAAATTTTATATAGCGATCGCTGGCTCTATTTGAACAAATTTAGAATAAGAAACACTGTAGCCCTGCAACATATAAATGACATCATTACGACATTCCACGAAACCTCTTACGCGTCATCACAATACAATTAATGAAAAAAAACATGATGTCTCATCACATCAAGCATCTCACTCGACTTGCCATCATTTTGTAACTAAAAATTTTCACAGCAATTGTCTGATTTATTTCTGTGCGTCCGTCCATTTCTATTTCGCAATTAGAATTGCACTTCAATAGGTTGCACTACAATAATTGTATTAGCATTTTAAAAACCACGATAGCAAAATAGCAAAACCAAAACCAGCTCGCATTAGATTGAACAGTAATTAAAACTAAAATGCCGTTACGGGAGCTTGAACTTTCTCCAACCGGAAAACAGTTTTTTCTGAGTTTTTACTAGTAATTATACATATTATTGTCCTGACATCGAAAACAAAAAATAATCAAAAATGCATTTATTCATTCTAATTGCGTGTAATTAACTAAATAAATTAAATTAAATAGTTAAATTAACAATTTAACAAGATAAATTATCGTATTAAAAATTATTAGTTATTACACTCTCAGGTCTTCCCGCACCGAGTATCCGCCAAATCTTGAATTTTTAATCCGACGCGCTTAAAAATTAATTACGCGGCGTAAAGTGAACGCGTCATGTACATTACATTAAAAATTTGAAAAAAAAAATATGCGCAACACGTTTTCTTTAATTTGCTTTGGAAATTTACTTTCTTTTCAATGAATTGAGCGTTTGAAAAAATTGAAGTTTAGAACGTACTGCTCCAATTTCAAAAAACAATTCTGCGTTTACATTTTGAAATGAAAGAGTACCTAGGTACAACAGCACGACCTTCGTTTTCTTTTTACTTAAATGCTATTGAGTTCTGTGTCATTTTTAGCATAGGGAAATAGTAGTTTCGTAACTTTATATTTCTGTCAATATAGTCGTTCTTAAGAGGCCCTTAGCTTAACATAATGTGCCAAAATTACACTCGAAGGGATTACTGTCTTCGTTCCTTTAATTAAATACACTAATTCAAAAGTGCCCATAAAACGGAGTTTCATTGCAGCAAAACTACCCCCGAATCTCCAAATCTTCAGCTAACATTCCATAACCTAACGGGCCCTTAAAATACTTAACAAAAAATTAAACATATTTTCAAGCTAAGACGCCGCTAAGGAGAAATTTTAAAATTTGGCACAGAAGAAATTCTACAATAGGTGAGAAATTCACAAAAATTCACATTAACAAAAAATGACGTTTTGACCGCTAGCCACAGCTTTTACAAGCACATGCATAATTCAAACGCAGAAAATTCAGAAATTTACAAATCTGGATTTTGTAGTGTAAATTTTGCATAATGCAATCAGCGAACGGTCAAATACGTTATTTCATGTTAATTCAATGTTACTGATTTTAAATAGAATTTCGCCAACTTTACGAATTTCCAGCGTAGTTGGGGGCGGTGCATGCAGCAGCTGCAGTGAGCGGTCAAACACGTTATTTAGTACTAATTCAATGTTAGTTATATTAATTAGCACGTTTTCCCAAAATAATTTTTTTGGCTTTGTAGCGTAGTTGGAGGCCATGCATGTAGCGGCTGTAGCGAGCGGTTACGAATGTTAATTAACACATTCACCAATTTTTAAGAAGTTTTGAATTTGTAGCGTAGTTGGGGCCGTGCATGAAGCGGCTGCAGTAAGCGGTCAGACGTCGAACTTAATTGTATTACTATTATTTAGAACGCTTGAACTGAATATTTTAATTTGCGCCATTTTATTGTACAAACTTTGGGTCATTCTGCGATAGGGCGTGGAGGATACGTCTGACCTAAAGAGGGCCTTTCATTAGGTCACCTATCTCCAATTTGTGACTTATCGGCGAAGCTTTACCTATCGGTGTTCGTAGCTTACCTATCGAGTTAGGTTTAAGTCGTGAGATAGGTAGATAGGTCAATCTGCGCAACCTCTATAATAACTAGGCAGTTATGTTAGGTAGTTAAAGGGGTATAAAGGAAAATTATAACAATTAACTTCTAATTTGCAAATCTACGAGATATCTACTACAATCTACTAAATTTTAATATCAAATTGTGAAGAACCAATAATTCAACTTATGAGAGAATTAATCGTTTGTCAACTCATAAGATAATTTGAATAAAATGAGAATAATTTTGACCTAATTAGGATTATTCAGAATAAGATTTGAATATTGAAAGTAGTTATACTTAAGAACTGATAAGTCCTTGTTAATTTTTTTTTATGCTATTTGACATTTGCCTATGGCCTGGTCAACATGATTTCTTGTGTGAGTGAGTGTGGGAGGATGGCTTCGGCCTGTAAGTTGACTAGGAAGTTTGTGAGGGTTGAGGCTGAAAGCTTTCTGCTGAACAGAGGACGTGGGGTTGACCACCGAGGG
>JAQFYP010000550.1:0-21918 GCA_034694865.1 Bilobella braunerae | reverse complement strand
AAAATATCAAAATTTGTCTTCTTAAAAATGACGTAAGTAAGTAAGTAAGATTTACAAATGTTACAAAATCTTTATTTCTTTTTGCCGTATTATTGTGCAGGGTTTCATTCTATAGTATCAAATGAAAAAGATCTAGAAAATCAATATCTGCCAAATATCTTGTTTTAGAATGTCATTTCTTGTATATATTTGCGAATCTGTTAGCTGTGTCTTGTCTTCAAAAATCCTAGCGAAAGTTATTCTGACGTGCAGTTGACAGTGGTATATAAGTTAGAACCTTTTCAAAATTATTATATTGTAAATTTTAAAAATTCTGCTTTAGGAATAAACTATTTCTTTTAAAATGTACATTTCTCGTCCAACACATTTTTTCAAAATAGCGTGTCTACTTGGCATGGCCTCTTTGATGTGTGTTAATTGCCAAGACCCCGAGGAAAAAGCAATTGAAATCCTAAAGAAAATGCAAGAATTTAGAGGATTAGAAATAGTACAATTTTCCAGTGAAGACAAGAAAGTGGTACAGCTTGTTTTAAATGTCAAAATTATTATAGAAAATTTTTTCTGTTTATTGACAATTTTCCCCACTTTTCAGGTATCTGATGCCGTGAGGCAAAACACTGTATTATTTCCTGCTGACCTACAAAATTTTGACTTTGCGATTGGCGTGACTTCTGCCGACCAAGATTTTCCCAAACAGTGCATATGGAGGAAGGACAATGAACAAAGTAGTGTGCCGATATCAAGTCTTGAAAACAGCTATATTGTTTCCGACCAAGATTACTTTAACAAAACGAATGTCACTGTTGACTATGAGTGTTCCACCGTAGTGGTTGATATGGCTCCAACATTGAAAATTGTGAGTGTTCTGTCATAGTAAACAAATTGATCACTTTGATTAATATTGCATAAATACATTTTTGAGAACTATGTTTATTTTTTCTAGGACATTGAATACATAGTAAAATTAAAAGAAGCAAAGAAGCTGTCGGTCGGCGTTGAACGTACTGCACTTCGAGTCAAAGACGAAATTTACCTTTACACCGTTATTTTCTTTAGGGCCGAGTGAAGGCCTCTTAAATAAAAAAACACAGAATAAACCATGACAATTCTATTGTCGAATTTGTGATTTAATTTGTTATTTTGGTATATATATTTGAAATCGGAGAGAATAATAGCTACTGGTAGCTTGTCTATGAATGCATAAATACTTCCAACTAATTTGAACATGAAAACACAATACAATTATGGAAGCTTAACTTTCGTAATACTGGAACTTAGTTCAAACAACTGACAAAATTTATTTTCCACCGGACATTACGTCTCGCCCGTTTTCACAAATGGGCATTCAACAAGCCCAAAAAATATTGTCTGAAAAATAAAATACGGTTAACAATCCTTTAGTTTTATATTGGACCTAGATAACCTGTGACCACTCCCTACATTCCAGTGACCCTCTAAACCAAAAATTCCGGTATTCGGGTATTTGCTGGTTTATTAAAGAAGCGATCCAATACGACCTACTTAACATTAAATACAACAACGCCTGCATTCCCTTGCAAACGTTTGTTGTAAGTGCTTCAAAACGCTACATTTTGGTCAAGAAATATTTTGTTTACTGTTCAACTAAACAAGAACTTTTTCTTGCTATTTGACACTCGCATATGCCCTGGTCAACATGCTTGCTTGTACTAGTGAGTAGGGGAGGGTGTTCTCGGACTGTGAGTTGACAGGGAAGCACGGAGGAGTAAGGCGAAGATCCCACACCACGACTTTTTTCCTGTGCTGGTGCCGGGATTTGATCTCGGCACCTATAACTTAAAACAAGGGCCTTAACCACCTGAACCACGGGCTGTGGGCAAACAAAAACTATTTGGATTTTTTAGTTCTTCGCTGGATTCTAATTGCCTCACAACAGTTCTTAATGGTAAAAAAAAAGGTGCAAAAAATGACTAAAAATTTTGGTTCTTAAATTTCGGGAAAATAAAAAGTGACAAGATCAAAATTTAATGTCGTCTAAAATTCCAGAAACTTAAAATTTGCGCATTGTGAAAACATTTTCAATTGGTATTTATTCATCAAAATTATTCCTTGTGACACAAAAGCAACCCACTACAACGTTACTTCTTAAGCCTTTTTTCAGGAAAGTTATACAAAACACTGTTAACAGATATGTATTGCACGCCATCTGGCGCCACATTTGCCTTCACTCTATTCACAAACTCATACGTGAAGCTAATGAGACAACATACAGAAGATATACACCAGATAATAAATATAGATATGATGCTATTTTGAAAATTTAGCGCCGAAAAAGAAATGACTTGTCGAAGAAGGTCTTGTTGCAGGGCCTTCGGAGCTTTTCCAAACTGAATAAAGTGAAACAGGCCGGAATCAATTAGCATTCTAAATCTCCTGTGTATTCTTTCATCTCTGTCAGCATCCATATCGCTAGTACTCCACCACGCACTATTTTGCATAAAGTTTTTACCAACATAAATTGGCTTTGTAGCTCGATGGTGCTTTAAAACTTCAAGAAAGTGGTTTACTTCAAGCGACTCACCAACATAAACTTTTTTGTCGCAACTCAAAAACTCTTCCAAAACAAACTCATCGTAATCGCGTACAGGAAAGTTTAGGTAAATGCTGCTCCACCACCTTGAGTACATACTCTGCTCATTCGGTTTGAGTATCGAGCGATTTGCTCTGATGCTCTTCTGCTCATTGAACAAAAACTTCATAAACGGGTTTGTTCCCACGTTCCCAACACCCATTTTAATACCATCATTATAATTCTGGTTGGAGTTATATGCCCTACTCCTATATTGTTTTAATGCATTTGTGTCCAGCTTCACCAATATGTTGAAATCTAGACTCACTGCGTCATCTAGCGCCTCAATCCGCCGCTGCGGTAGCGGCATTGCCAGATCTGTTGTCAGCATCCCACGGTACTGTATTGTTATTAGGTAGGTTCCGACCATGAGTAATAGGATAAACGCTTTGAATGTCCACTTTTTAGATAGCTTTTTAGATAAAGAGATGTTCTGTTCAAACACAATAACTATTGGAAGTAAAAGGATGGTGTGTTTAATATTATACGCAAATGAACTAGCCAGGAGTACCAAGAAAACACAGCAGAGAGTGAATAGGCAACAGATCCAAATTCTTGCTTGAAACTTTTCGAGATATATCGAAAAGTTCAAAAAAGATTGTGCGCCGTCGCAAGATATAAAATTGAAGGCAGAGTGGCGTGAAAGAAAGTAGTAGGTTCGTCCATCGTTTTTCGCATTTGACGGTAGGTTGCTTGTTCCCAAAAACTCTGAAATTGTTTCAATATTACCAAGCGGTGGACTTAATATTTTGATGTCCCTGGTAATATTAGTAATGTTTGTTCTTGATAATACGTTTGAAAAAGTTTCATTGTCGTTGGAAATTTTGAAAATTTGGGATAAAATTGTGAAGTCGGCAGAATTTTGACTTGTAGTATTTATGAAGTGCTTTACATTATTGTGTTTCAGCCAAGGCAGATAGTCAAAATTTCCCGCCGCTGCGGTTACCAATTTTAAAAGTTTGTGTAAGGCCGCTTTGTTGTGCCAAACATTGTTGAAAAAATTTGCACTGATTGCTGTTTTAAATGGCGAGGTATACGAAACGTAGAGTTTTGTTATGTTTTGGGAGACTTCAAATTCGTAGGAGGGAGAGAATGATAGCCTTTTTTGTTTTGGAGTAGCTAAAGAAAATTTGTTGTTGTTGTACACTTGTATAAAATATGTAGTAGTACTTCGACAGGCATTTTTCAAACTTCCGGATACTGGATTATTACAATTTAGAAGACTAGATAAAGATGTTTTGACAACCCATAAATTTTCGTTAGTGAGAACCATCTGAAAAAGGAACAAGTGACATGTTTGCTTCCTACGGAACCGCTGCACGTCCAGCGCTGCTGTGAACCGAGATAATGTTGCGTCGCTGTGCAGCAGCATGCTCGTAGGCGGTATGCCAGCTTCGCGGAAATTTAGTATACCAGACTCTAATCCAGACTCGTCAAACAGCATAGTGATATCACAATCGTCAAACCCTTTTACCAATAATGTTGAAAAATGTGCCGTATTGCTTGTTACGCACAGAACAAGCCTAACAAGTATGCACATGTAAACTAACAACATTTTATGTGCAGAAATTTCAGAAAAGAATTTTTTCGATATATAGAATAATCTTTGCTTACCAAAACTAACATAATTTAACCATTGCAAAGCAGAAAATGTTGTTGATCAAAATTTGTGTTGATAGAAAAGAGTTAATTTCTTGTGCAATAACTACAATTGTGGGACAAATTTTGTAAGAGATAGTGTGAAGGCAAATTCGGATACAAATCTAAGTTTGTGTAACAGAAGTTACGGGTTTTAATGTTACATTGTTTTTTGTACTGCACAGCTCATCAGACATTTTTTGGGATTTTAAATTCATCAAATGCAAACATGTCAAAAAGTTGTATTCAAAATGGGTCACTAGAGGATACTGGTCAAGAGATTTCAATATTCAAATCGTATTAGATTTCTAAGAATAACGCCTATTGGGAACGCAATTGAAAGCTGCTTTAAGCCTGATCGAACAATAAAACACGAAACGTAAGATAAATTCATCACTAAGGGCGTTCAAAAATTTAAAATTTTCTCTCTCTTATCAATAATAACAAAAACCTAAATGATTTACATCAATTATTTGCCAAGTTTGAAATTTTATTTTTAATTATATACAAATATTACTTCCTATTAATTTTCTTCCTGTATACATTCTTAATTACTTTCATTTCAGACAAACACTATTTTATTAATTAAAGCAGTGGAAGATACATGCAGTTCAGAGGAATACAGCTTTTTTGCAGTGAGTAATGCTGGACCATCAAAATTGAGTAAAAAAGCAACGATTGATGTTAATAAAATAAGTACAACTTTACTACTTTATATTACAATTTTGCAGTGCTATTGCAGCTATGCTACTTTAATTAATGTGTTGTTATGAAACCATCGTGTAGCCATCTGCTAGGTTAATTATTAATGTTATCGATTATTTCTCTTCCTGTTCTAGGTGCTTCCATTCACTTTATTAATTTTGAGAATAATAAATCCAAAGTTTTGCAGATGATGGACATTGTCGCGTATCTCATGCTTCAAACTCCAGTAAAACAATTTGTTGCTCAACTTAGATTTGCAAATACTAAAAATTTCAGAATTTTGTGTATAGACATAAGTAACCTGCAATTTGTGTTGATTATGGTTTACGCTAAATATGATAGCTAAATAACCTCACCTCGTATGCTTCCAGTTTAGCCTCAACGACATTGATGTTTTCACTCATCTCAAAGATGGGCTCCACTTTCTTGAGGTTCACCGATTCAGTCTCCTTAATTGACTTGAGCATAGCCTCCACATTTTTTATGCTATTTGACATTTGCCTAAGGCCTGGTCAACATGATTTCTTGTGTGAGTGAGTGGGGGAGGATGGTATCGGCCTGTGAGTTGACGAGGATAGCCTCCACATATTGCATTTCTCACCGGGAGCGTTTTTGTCGGTTGACACTGTTATTGGAGTTGGTGTTGGTGGCGGTTGACGCAGTTGGAGGAGTCGGCGCCATGCTGGGCATTTTGGGCGAAGGCTGGCTTAATTCCATTTCCTCTGTTTCTTCATGTACACGCTTGTGGCCGACCGGACGGAATGGTAAAGTTCTCTGCGTTAAGTTTGACTTTGAGCCTTTTGGAGAGTGAACATTTTGGAGCGGTTATTGGAACGAATCCGTTTCTTTTGTAGCGTTTCTTCTTGTAAAGGAGAGGACTTTCAGTAATGGATATATTTATGATATGGTGGGAGAGGAGTGGACTTTCAATAATGAATATAGTGTGAATATGGTACGAGAGGAAAGGACTTCCAATAATTGATATCCCTAGAATAGGCAAGAAAGGAAAAATGAACTTCCAATAATGAATATCCCTAGAATAGGCAAAAAAGGAGAGGATTTCCAATAATAAATATCCTCAAGATAGGCAAGAAAGGAGAGGACTTCCAATAATGAATATCTTTAGGAAAGGCAAGAAAGAAGAGGATTTTCAATAATAAATATCCTCAAGATAGGCAAGAAAGGAGAGGACTTCCAATAATGGATATTCTTAGGATAGGCAAAAAAGGAGAGGACTTCCAATAATGGATATCCTTAGGATTCGGTAAGACAGGAGTAGACTTCCAGTTGCAGCAAATTTTGGTATTCTGTTTGAGCGTTGTTGTGCTGTGACCTTTCACAATTTTACCCTGAAGTTTGTGGGGCGATTAAACTTTACTCCTTAATCAATGCCGCTTGATTTTGGGCAGCGATCGCTTCCGCTTGCAGCTAATTTGGTGGCCTGTCTGATCGTCGTTGTACTTTGGCGCTTCGGAATTCGACCAGTCAATTTTGTTGTTCGGTCTGTTCGTTGTTGAACTGCAGCACTTCAATATTGGACCCCGAAATTTGTGAAACGATTGGACTTTCCTGTTGGGCCAAACCCGCCTGATTTTGTGCAGCGATGTCTTTCACTTGCAGCGACTTTTGGTGTTTGGTTTGATCGTTGTTCCCTTCTATGTCCACGTCCGTCTGCGATGAATTTGTGTCAACTTAAGTTGGGTCGTAGTTCCTGTCATGTGGTAACGAGGGTAGCCGCTGATTACTGGTAATTAGGTGTGTTCAATTGACTGGAGCAGCTAAATCATAACTTCATCAAATATCGAGTTATGGCCGGTATTTGTAAAGAAAAGAGGACTTCGCAAAAGCGATTAGCAGCGCAGTACTCTCCAGCGTTCAACCGTCCAACGATTTATCACTTGTCACGTGTCCTCCGTTCCGTTGTTTTTGAGTATGGTTGATTGATTGCTTGTAACTTGATGCAAATCAATCTGCCAATAAAGCCTCACAATACTGTAGGGAAAAATAATTGATTTTCTAAACGTAAGAAGGTGTCGTTTAGCAATCAAAGCCCGTCCGATGACGGGTCTACAGAAACCGCAGCTACGTTTCTAGATTAAGTATTGAGTATTTCTAAGTATTAATTTTGCTACCTGTGAGTTGCTCAACCAGTAGACGCTTGAAATTGAAAAAGCAGGACTAGAATCCTCAAGAATACTGTAGATTGTAGGACGTGTTTGTTTGGCACGTATATAATAATGTAAAGCCCATCTCGTTTTAGTATATTTGTACATACCTATTTCATAATTTTTAGATGAGAAAATTATACTTAGGTTGGGCTACGGGCCCCTGGGAAATACGAAGAGTTAACCATTAAGGCATCCGAACCAGCAAATGTTGCATTAGTTTAAATATGATAAAAAATTTCAACAACGAATCTTAAAAATTTTAGTTAGAAAAGCGTTTTTGCAACGAAAAGTCTATCGAATAGTATCATTTCTAAGGTAGAAAAATAAGCGTCACTCTTCTCCGTAGTGACATCAAACCTTTTCTAGAGAACCAATCCTGAGCATTGCAAAGCAATGTTGTGAAAAAAGATTGACGACAAACCTAGAAAGCCTGTACATGAATTCTTTCATTCAAAAATTCTTGATCAACAGATTTTAACAATTGTGAACGACTCACTAAAAAAAATTTGTTCATGAATTTTGAGTTATAATATTAATGTATATTTTTTATTAAACTGTAAACAATACTTATAATAAATGTTCGCTACATTTAAATTTGTAATTTGAAACTTGTTACACACGGTAAACATACAAGTAACACTTTAATTGAATTGTACTTTGCAAAATAGTAAAATGTTCAATATTTGATAATTGTGTCTTGCTGGTTATTAGTTTCAAGCCCTCGCACACACGAGGGTTACAACATTGATTTGAATTGAAAATCACATTCTTCACCTACTAGTAATTAGTTGTAATTTAACTTCTTTTTTCGTTTTCGGAATCAAAATCACAACGTTGCATATTGCATACCATTTAACAACACTTTCACATTTTGCTTATGTCTGTCACATCAAATTGTTTGGAAATTTAACGCTTATGTTCATAGTTTCCCCATAATTTGTAAATAAATATGTATCAATACAAAAAAAAATACGAGCAAATTGACGGATGGAATTGATCCTCAAGCTTGTCAACACATTCTTTTTTTTAGTTGATTAAACCTTGTAATTGATGATTTTGGCATTTTATTTTGGAAATTTATATTCATATGAAGCTATTTTTTGAACAACAAACATTAAAATTTGGTACCCGAAGCCGGTACCAGAAACTACTAAGGTAGTTGTACTGCTCAACACGCCCTGTCACAAATACAATTATTGTGTTGCTCCTGCATCCCTTGTTCAACTAAAGAGTAGTTAATTGAGTGTGACGTGAATACGAAAATGATATATAAGTTAGAACCTAAATTAACTATTAACTTACCATTATTTTATCTACAGCTTTAAACTTATCACCCCGAAAACTTCAACTTCAAACTTCAACGAAATGTTCAATTCATCCTCCGCAACATTTTTTCAAGTTGCCTTTTTTCTATTGTTGGCCTCCTTGAGTGTTGAGTGTGAAACAGCAGAGAAAACAGCTCTTAATAAGCTAATTGGTCTACTTACAATACGAACACCGTATATAGTCACCAACTTGGGCAGAAAAGTGGTAAAGTTTATGCATGCAATGTTCAAATTGTCAAGATTATATTTTTACTAGCCAAACAAGCCCTTCCTATTACAGGAGGGTCTTAAATTTAATTTCTGGCTTTCCTTTCTGTAAACATGCCTTTACTCCCGACCTTTAACACGGCACTTAACACGTGATTCAAGCGTGTGAATTGAAACTGTGAACAACAACTATCATCTAAAGATAATTGGTGTTATTTTTTTTTATATAAATATTAGGTTGTAGATGCGCTCAAGGCAAACATCGAGCTAACTCCTGAGCAACTTCAAGAAAACAAGTATGAATATGTTGAGTGCTTTACCATTTCTTCCAACCAAGAACTTTCCATTCCAGCTGTTTGGAGAAAAAATCCTGGTGATAGAGTAAATGACAAAATAAAGAGCCCAGAAAACAGCACAGTTAAAACCAACGGCCAATTTTTAAGCACAAAACAAATGTCGGTTGATCAAGCGTGTACAAATGTAATGGAAAGAGTCGCAGAGCGCATGCAATCCGTGAGCGTTTTTTTTACAAAAAAATTAACTATAGTAATACCACAATACACTAACTTGTTTTTATATCCATTTTCTTCGTTCAGAATATTGAAGATATACAGCGTCAAAGACCAACGATGTGGTTTGGCGTTGAAGCAATTCCACTTGAAGTCGAAAACGAAATGGTTGTGTACGTCGTCATATTTTGTATGTTCGCGTGAAGTTCGTGCACAGTCCCAATTAGCCAGGTTTATACGAATCGAAAACGTAAATAAACAACCTGAGAAACGTTATTCCCGTAGTACTTTGTATTATTTCTTGTTTTAAGGTATATTTAAGGGTTGAGTACACACTGTTGTTATATAAGATAAGGCATAGCATATGCATTTTTCAAATACTTTGTCGAAATAAAATTTTTCTGAACTACTAACAATGCGTGAAGAAACTTACTAAAAACTAAGCAAAAAGTACTAAAGTAAGTACCTAATCTAGAGTTTAATGTATTTACATTTGTCAACGGTTAAACACTCCAACCAAGGCAGTATGTGAAAAGAAATATTCAGCAACGCATTGCTGAAATCAGTTGTGATATATGTCGTGAAAATTTACATGATTTAGAAAATGCAAAAAATTGGAATAGTCTCCATTTCATGGAATGTTCTTTATTGGATTTGTCTGAACTTGTTTTTATTTGTTAATTATTTATTATTCTCATTCACAACCGTAATTGTGGTTGCTAATTTTGAGAAAATGACTGGATGCTATTACATGTAAAAAAAAACGTACAGAATTATAATTCTGGAAATTACAACCGAAGCCTCATTGTAAAGCTAAAAGTTAATTGTTAATTATAAAAAAAATAACTAATTGGAAATATTTTTTAAATTTTTTTGGAGGTTTTGTTAAGATTCAGCGTTCTTAGAAACCCGTAATTATATGTGAAACAAAATTTTAAAAGTGAATTGTCCTTAACAGATTATCACAATTAAAATTTTTAAATTACCAAATTAAATCTAGCCAATTTGGAGGTCATAATTAGCTTCATCGTATAAAGAAACCCCAGATTATAGGCTAAATGTTTAACATTTTTTATATGTAAGTCAATTTATGATAATTTTTAATTAAAATTAACCAATTGAAATCGAAATTTGGGACTTTAGAAATTGACATTGAGTGTCTCGAAGAATGTGACTTACAATCAAAAAGTAAAAAAAAGTACGAGCTGTCGGGTTCGAGTCCGGACACTCGAGTATTTTGCTAGACAACTTTACCCTTGAGCCAAATTTATGGAAACTTTTCTAACACATTACTCGCTTTCTTGATAAAGACAATTTTATTTATTCACCACTTACTTCACTAAAGCGGCGCTATTGCACATAATCTTGGTATTTCTCAGTAATTCTCTTCTGTTTTTGGTGAGCTACGTTACAAAACATACATGAGAATGTAACAGTTGGCCTTGTTGGCCTAGTGGTTAAGAGTTTCTGTCTCTCTTCGTTAGCCAGCATGAGAACGGGAGTTCAATCCCGATCAGTCATAAAAAAAACTTTACTATGGGTTTTCCTCTCAAAAAGTGGCCTCGTCTCTGATTGGTAATTGAAATCATTGCAATAGTCGTGAGATAATGTTTAATGACTGTCTTTATTTAAAGGTAAACGAGCGTTATTTGGTTATAAATATTTTAAATCAAGAAATTTGAACCCCCGTTTTCATGCTGGTTTGTTGAGAAAGACAGAAATTCTTAACCACTAGACAAAAACCGCCAACTACTTCCCTCATCTGCATAGAGTCACCTGTAGGTTTCAGGCAAAAGCTACAGCCGTACCTGATTTGAGTTTGGTGTCCTCCCTTTGTGGACTAGGCCCGTAAAACATCGAAAGGTTACGGATTGTTTGTCGTGCCTGCTTGATGACAACATCTATGTAAATGAGTCCTTCCTTACCACATCCCTATCCTTCCTTACATGTCGACCATCCGCTTTGCAAATTGATGTCAAGAATGTCAAATAACGTTCCTTTTTCTTTATATGAAAAGTTACACTTAACGTAAGATAGTTTGGGCTACGCGACACACATCACTTGGAAAATACTTAAGGGCTAGCCCTGAAAGTCCCCTTCATAGTTTTAATCTAATGAAGTTGCTCAGCTGAAAATTTTTGGTACGGAGAGAATTTCAGCAAAACAAAATTGTATGGATTTATTTTCCACGTAGGAGTAAGCCTACGTACCCTCTTTAATGACATCAAATCATCGTCTTTGGAGAGCCAATCCTGAACATTGGGAATCTCAACAACTAAAAAATAGACGGCATTACTCTTACGACGTGCCTTGGAAATCTGCACATGAATTCTGTCATTCAAATTTTCTGGCGACGCTGAACAATTGCTACGTTTGCTACATTAATTTTCTCACAAGAGAAAATTGCTACTGAATTTTTGGCATAAGATGAAATCCTACTTAGAAAAGAAAAATTTTACTTTTATTTTCTAAATTTTGTTCACGTAGGACGGGCTAGTTTGGCTAGTGATTACATCAAATTTAAATAGCAGTACAACGATGTTTCCTAAACTAATTTTGACTAATTTTAAGTTATATGCCGTATTGAAATAGATCAACCGAAGTTGAACGAAGAGAATGCATTTGAAATTGTAAAACCATTTGATTTTTTAATTTTTTTTAATACTTTTGATTTAAGCACAATTTCGATAACGTTGCAAAGGAGTCTACTCAGGAGTCCAGGACCCTTAGAAATGGGTCCTTAAGTGTCATATCATATTAAATTGTGAAAAAATTGAAGATACTATCACAAAAAATCATTGCTGCATACCAAAATGTTTATTTACAAAAAACGCCTTTGTAAGAAAAAAAAATAGTGCTTCTTTACTATTATCAATTTGCATGTTGATGCTGAACATCTCGACAGAATGATTACGATTAATTATATTTATAGTTACTCTGATTTCTCGGCAGCTAGCAACTAGAAGCCATTAAAATGTTGTAATTGCGACATTTTCACGTTAACTGCTATTTTAAGTTAACTGTGCGAGGATATGATCCTCCCTTTTAGTTAATTGTAGTTAATTAGTTAATCCTGGCAAATTAGTTAATTAGTAAATTAGGGCAAGTGCCCATAAGTGTTTGTGGGTGGAGTAAGCCCTGGAGAGAAGAAGGAGAGAGAAGCAGAGAAGGCGCAGAATGGATCTGGCTCTCCTCCTGGCCACACGACCTGCCTAGTCCCTGGACATCGTCACCTTCTCGTCCACAAGTCAGCGGTCAACTTCCCTTTTGCCCCTTAAAACCTGGAAAAGCTTTTGTGCCAGGAATGTGCACAGCGCCTGGAAAGGCGTAGGTACTGGAAAGGATCGTCCTTTAAGGTCTCTCTTTCGTCGGGTCATGAACCTTTTTGGTTTAGTAAGTTTGGTTAGAGCCCTTCAGGCCTTTATTCTTAGTTTAAGGCCCTAGGTGGCCCTTAACCATTAGTAGAGTCCCATTTTCATTAGTCGTAGTGTTTTCGGGTCAATAAACCCTCAATTCAAGGACTAAATAGCCCTTAAAAGGTCATTGTTCTGCGCCGCAAGGTGCCTTTTTTCATTTCATAAGGCCGAGGCAAGGAAGGCCTTGCCTAGCCTTTACAACTGCTTCAATAAACCAAGAATGAAGCCTTAGACCCGTTTTTCTAGCTGCCTTACTATCAAACAGTAAATAACATAGTAATCGTTGTGATTGTTGCCAGGAGAGAACAGACAGTTTCTCAGCATCACAAATTTGCTTAAGCTGGAAATTACTCTTGAAAAAACCCAAACCTTGGACAATTCTACGGGTAATTGACCAGCGGAACCATGAAAAAAAAATTGTTAACTGTAAAATTGAAAACGAAAATTTTAAACAAATATTTAACCATTGTTTAACTGTAATGAACGAACCAAACAAACAAAACAAACATAAGAGAATCCATGTCAAGGAGAAACGTCTTAAATTAAAACATACCAATTTGGAAGTACTGTATTACAAATACAAGTTGTAGTTTGCTACAACTCAATATTGCTCAAACATTTGACAGATCAACTATTTTGTGATTCTGGTTAAGCGAAACCTGTAACTGATGTTTTTTTTTTAATTGGGTTTACATATATATGTAGAAATGCTAGAAGTAGAAGTCTTTGAAAAGTATTGGTCCTGTAGCCAAGTGTGTGAACTGCAGTGCAGCACCAGAGCATCCAAAATGTCTTGATTGACAAATGAATGGAAATTGGAATGACCTTTTTTCATGGCATATTCATTGTTAGACATGCCTGACATTATTTGTTTCTGTTTTGTTTAAAAAATTACAATTCTAATTCACAAATATAGTTGTGGTTGAAAAGTTTTAAAAAAAAGTGCCTGGATATTATTACATGTAAAACAGCGAAGGATTACACTGTTATACCGCGCTTCTAAGTAGCAGCTGCACAAATTATAATCCCACAGCGACATGTCAAAAATTTTTTGAAACTTGAAGGAAAATTGGAAACATAAAATTGAGCTGAAGTCGTTTAAATCAATACAATTTTTGATTTTTTCAAAATAACACCACTATTTTCCCAACATGGTTTTGAATTTAAACAAATTGGTGATGAATCGACTGTTCAGGTGCTACTGGGACACGCGGTAATGCTGGTAAATAACACACAACCCTCGAACTGTTGTCATCGGTGGTACAAATGTAGAGGAAAACCCATGGATTTAAAAAATCTAAATAGAACTTTTGCAACAAATAGACCAACTCCTGATGTTCAAAATTCTAACCAAAACAATACTATAATACGTGATTAAAATTTTGACGTCATCAATGATATTGATCCAATAAATACACTGATTTCTCTAATAATTAATTTCGAGCATTGCATTAATATAGTATTATGATATTCTCACCTAACCTAACCTATTACTTGCGTTCTTGATATACACAATTTTATTAACTTACTTCACTAAAGTGTCACAATTGTTTTTCCCATTATTTTCTTACTGCTTGTGGTCAGTTACGTTACAAAAAATATAGGAGAAAGCTACACTTACAAGTAATACGCAAGGCCTGCAACATTCAGAAACACCCCAAGTTTGGCCAAAAAACTTGTTTTAGTAAATGATGAAATACAAAATTTTAATTTTACTCTATGGTAATAAATACGCGCAAAATTTGAAAAAATTTAGTTTCGAGATTGGAAATTTTCTTACGATTTCTCAAGTTTCATATGGTCCCCCTTCGCCATCTTCAAAAAATTGCAGATTATATTTACGACAATATAACAAGGTAGATACAAATTAGATCAAATTTTGATGTAAATAACAAATAGTTGAATTGGATCGAAATTTCTATGCAAACAACAAAAAGTTGAATTTGATCAAAATTTAGATTTAAATATTAAAATGCTTCAACGTGCTTTTGTATAAACTATAACTTCAGCAAAATTTGTTGTACTTGTTTGATGTTTTAAAACAAATGTCATAATGTTGCTGTCAAACATGAGTGATGTGGGTAGTTATGTTTTCATGTGGTACAACCATTTCAAATTCTTATGGTGATGCAAATTTTGAAAGTGGCAAAAGGGGGACCACATGAAACTTGAGAAATCGTAGGCAAATTCACATAAGCTTTTTAATTCCAGCGTTGAAAATAAATTTTTTCAAACTTCGCGTGCAATTATGGTCAAAACATCAAATTTTATGATTTCATTACTTACTAAAACAAATTGTTTTGGCCAAATTTGAAATTTTTCTGATAGTTACAGGCCTTGCCTACTACTTTTTAGTAAAATATCTTGGCCTAAGCGACATTCCTTGTAAAAAAAAAAGGTGAACCCTGAAAGTCCGCGAACAAGGAAATTCTGCGATTGGTATGCTAAAATTTTTAAGTTATTTAAGTTAAGTTAATTTTTTTCAAATTTTGGTACACGAAGCGTTTCAGCAACACAAAATACAATTAAATTGATTTGTTTTTTTGTGTAGAAAAATATGCGTCACTCCCATTTTGGTGACATCAAATCATCTTTTTTGGAGAACCAATCCTGAGCATTGGGAATTTCGAAATCTGAAAAGAGGACGACAGTACGTTTACGACGTGTCTTGGAAATCTGCATGTGAATTCTTCTTTAAAATTTTTTAGCTACGCTGAATAATAGCTGTTTCTCACTAGTAAAAATTTACTGAAGAATTTTTGTCATAAGAGGAAGCCCGACCTAAAAAAGGAGAATTTCCCTTTTAAATTCTAGATTCTCCTCACTTAGAACTTAGGGCTAGTTTGGCGAGTCTTATAGACTAAATATTAGAGTAAATTTAAATATTAAAATAATGATGTTACTTAAACTAATTATGACCTTTAGGTTTGCCGTACAGGAAATGATCAACCTAATGTGAACGAAAAGAATTTTTTAATAAAATCGATTTTGTAAGAATGATCAGTGCTCCATTACTATTTGTCAATATCAATACTATATATTGTCAATACTGTTTGTCAATGTTGCTGCTAACCAACTCGACAGAAAAATAACAATTGATTAGGTTTATAGTTACTCTTATTGTTAGGCAGCTAGCGACAAAGGATTCGTTAAATTGTTTACTAAACTATTGTTTACTTAAATTGCGATATTTACAAGCTGAATACAATTATTTGTATAAGCTCAAACCTGCTTCAACAAAGAAAAATCGAAACCTCTAGATTCCAGAACCTTGTCGCTAGCTGCCGTACCATCAAATCTTGAATAACTAACACATATTAATCGTGATTATGGTTTGCAGGAGACGACAGCCAGTTTCTCAGCATCAAGAATTTGCTTAAGGTTTTGATGCTCAAGAAACAACACTAAACCTTGGCCTAGGTTAGGTTTTGGTTTACAGCAACCATTTGTTGTTGTTTACTACAAACAATACTGTTCAAACATTTAGCAGATAAACAATATCATGATTTGGGCTAAGCGAATTTGTACTGATAGGCTTTTCTAAACTGGGTTTAGGTATTAATGTAAAAATATTTGTCTTTGAAACGAGTTTTTCTTCTGTCGCCAAGTTTGATGCCATGAGACAATGGGCCGCACCAGAGCATCCAAAGGGTCTTGTTCACCAAAAGTTTGAAAAGAGGAATCGTCTGTTTTTCAAGGAATATGCTTAGTTCGAGTTGCCTGACATTTTATTGTGTCTATTTCTTTAGACTTTTTAACAATTCTTGTACACAACTGTAGTTGTGGTTGAAATGCTTGAGAAAATGTGTGGATACTATTACATGTAAAACAACAAAGCATTACACAGTTTTAATGCTGGAAACTACCACCCAACCCTCACACTATGCAGGCTTCGGTGGCACAATTGTAAAGGGTAAGAGATGGATTTTCAAAAAATCGAAATTCTAAATAGAATTTCTCCTTATGTTTAAAATTGAAACCAAATCAGTACTATAATAAATGGCCGTTTGTGAGTCGTGCAGGTGAGGTAAAGAGTAAAGTGTGAGGTAATAAGGGTGAGTCTTGGTCAAGTCTAATGAGTTCATGTTTATAAATGTTATATATACTATATCTCCCACATTTAGCTTAATTCTAAGTGGTACAGAGATGGGAGTTTACATGGACAATAGTTTACAATTTACATTCTTTTGCCGTGAGAATTGATTTTATCAGCATGAGCCAGCGGATGAGAATACAAATGTATCAGATGGTCTCCGATAAGACCCTTTCTCTGCTTGGTCACACAAAAACTTACGTGCAATTTTCTGAACGCCAGAGATGGGCTTTGCACTTAATTTAAATCTTAATAAAATTACTTGTATCTTACAACGGGCTTGTTTACCTAATTTTTTTTAGTTTTTTTGACCCTCTTTCATTATTAAAACTTTTGGTCATCAATGATATGGATCCTATGAATACACTGACTTGTGTAATAATTTATTTAGACAATTTCTATTCCACGTACTTCTCTAAAATGGCACAATTGCTTTTGGCATTAATTTAATACCGTCCTTAGTCAACACGACATTAAAAAATATATATGAGAAAGTTAAGCTTAAGTGAAATGTTGTTGTGCTAAGGGCCACACATTCCTTGAGAAAAAGGTTAACCCTGAAAATCCGCGCACAAAAAATTTCTCATTAGTTCCAATTTACCAAAATTGTTAAGTTGCAAATATTTTAAAATTTTGGTACAAAAAGCGTTTCAGAAACATAAAATACAATTGAATTGATTTGTTTCTATTTTTTATGTAGAAAGATAAACGACAATCCTCTCTTTAGTGACATCAAATCATCGTCTTTGGAGAGAAAATCCTGAGCATTGGGAACTTCAAAAACTAAAATAAATATGTAAAAAATGTTGTCTTTGAAAACAGCGTTTTATCCGTCACCAAATTTGTTGCCAAGAAGTTCTCTGCTGGACCCAAGCCCCAAGCATGCGTTCGCCAAACGTTTGGAAATTGAAATCGTTTGCATTTCAAGGAATATTTTTTGCTATATATTCTCTGGAAAGTTCAACCCAAGCATCACACTATGTAGGTTACGATGGTTCTATTGTAGAGGGTAAAAATGGATTTAAAAATTGAAATCCTAAATGGAACTTTTATTTGACATGGGATGTTAATATGGAATATAAAATCACCAGCTCACCCTAAGATAAGAGTTGTGATTTCCAAAATTTTAGCCGACAGTAAACCTCACAAGTAAATATCACTAAATTTCATTTTAGGAAACTATTGTAAAGCCGGGAAAATAAAATTTCTAAAAAGGGAACAGTATGTTTTTTTTTAATTTTGAATTTTTTTGTATAAAATTTGTTTATTAGTTTTGCAAACAGTTTTATCCAAAAAAAAATAGTTTGGAAACTTAAACTCACGTTGAGTATAGGTCACATATCAAAACACTCGGAAAAGTCCCCTTGTTTGTAAAATATCTTGGGCCAAGGTTTAACCCTGGAAGTTCGCGAGCAAGGAAATTTCGCATTAGCATTAATAGGCTAAGATTGTTAAGTTGCGAATTTTTCAAACTTTGGTACGAAGAGCGTTTCAGCAACAGAAAATACAATTGAATTGAACTATTTTTCATGCAGGAAAATGTGCGTCATTTCTCATCAAATCTTCGTCCTTGGAAAGCCAATCCTGAGCATTGGGAATCTCAAAAACTGAAAAAGACGACATAGTTTTTATGACGAATCTTGGAAACCTGCACATGTATTCTGCCATTCAAATTTTCTGGCTGCGCTGAATAATAGCTACGTTTTTCACTAGAAATAATTTGATAGTAACTACTAACCAAATTAGCCCGACATAAGTAAGGAGAAGGGTTTCATCCAAAACGAGTAACCAAATTTGAATATCAAAATAATAATGTTTTCTGATCCAATGCTTACCTTTAGCAATATGCTGTATTGGAAGTGATCAGCCGAATCTAAACAAAGAGAATCCAATTGAAATTGTGAAACCATTATGGTTTTGATTTAAGTGCAATTTCAATCACGTCAGAAGCTACGTAGAAGTTCAGGACCCTTACAAATGAGTCCTTAACTATTACATCATATGTAATGGTCAAAAAAATAAGTATGGTAACACAAAAATCCTGTAGTTCATACCAACTTTTTTTTAGAAAAAAAAAGCTGCTTTCCTTTAATATTATAAGTTTGTCTGTCGGTGAAGCTTTGTTGATGCTGGCCAACTCGACACAAATATTACAATTAATCAGGTTATTAGTTACTCTGATTGTTTGGCAACTAGCGACAAAAAGCCATTAACATATTGTAAATGACTTTCAAGTTCAAGTTGATTATTTTTATTTGCATGAGTTCTCAGCTGTTACAACAAATGAAGAATGAAGCCTCCACATTCCAGAACCTTGTCACAAGCTGCCGTACCATCAGATCCTAAATAACTAAAACATAGTAATGGTTATTATTGTAGACAGGAGAGAAGATCCAGTTTCTCAGCATCACAAGTTTGATTAAACATTTGAGTACCTCAGAAAATCACTAAGCCTTGGTCACTTCTACGGGTGATTGACTTAATGCAACTGAATCTGCTCAATTTAAACGTTAAAACTCCTTTCTGTTCAAATTCTCCTGGACAAAAACTTATTTCCGCGCATGTACACATGAAGACATTTGCGCAATCGACCTCTCGTACAACAAAAAACTTAGTGATTTGGAAGTTTTATGACAACTTGGTGCGAAGGAAGCCACAGGCAGATAGTTTGCACAATTGATTTCTGCAAATTTAAGGGGTTCAGATTTACTATAATGTTTGACCTATCTCTACCTGACCCTTCATGCAGAAGTATTTTTAGCCCGAGGGCTTATGTAACTGCGCTGTCTGTCCGTCGGTTTGACAATAACTTTAGCAGAGGAGCGATTGACTTAAAAATTGGCACAAATGACCTTTGATATAAGCTACAAAATAAATTTGAAGATGGGTTAGATTGGCTTACCCTGACCTGGCAAAAGGTTCAGGTCATTCAGTTTTGTATGTAGATGAAAAGTAGAGACCCTTACTGTAAAAAATACTTTTTGAACCTGAATTAAATTTTCCTTGTATACACGTCAGGCATGGTGGCATAAAATTTATTGGTGACTTGTAAACCTTGACAAGAGAACATGACATTTATCTATTTTGAAATGCAAATGAAATTGTTAAACAAATGAATAAAAATTGTTTATTTGTAAAAATGTCTCACACAACCAAAAACAAAATATACCGTATTCCGCAAAGCGGAAGGTCAACATGTAAAAGAGAGGGTAGGGATGTGGAGGGGAAGGAGCTCTTTTGCATACGTGTTGTCATCACACAGGCACAACAGACTATCTGTAACATTCCGCCGTTTTACGGGGACAAAGCAAAAGGGTCAAAGACACCAACCTACCGCCGTAACTTTTGCCTCATAACCGCAGGTTATTCTATGTAAATGAGGGCAGTCTTCTCAATTCCAACTAAAACTATTGGAAAACCTATCGGTTATTTTGCATATGTTCTGACCTTGTAAACCAAATCACAAACAAATTCACAACAGTAATCGTGTTTGAAAAGTATGAAAAAATGTGGATATGTTATAACATGAAAACAGCAAAGCATTTCACAGTCCTGGAAACTACCACTTAAGTCTCACTCTAAGTAGACTTCGTTGGTACAATTGTGGGAGGTAAAACATGGATTTTAAAATCCAAATTCTAAGTAAGTTTGCAACAAGTAGACTAAGTTAACTAAGACTAAGACTTTGACTAAGACTATAATAAATGGCTGTTTGTGAGTCGTGAAGGTGAGGTAAAGGGTAAAGTATGAGCTAACAAGAATGAGTCGTGGTCACCAAATCTCTTACAAATAATTACCTCAAATGCAATTGGTAATTGTCACATATTATTTAAGCGCTATTTAACAAACCCCAACTTCAATATGTTAGTGGCCGGAAATGGGAGTTTAAATGCAATTTTTTTTTACTTAGTCTTTAGTTTTATGACCCTTTACCATGCATTATGCAAACTTCAAGTCATCAATGATGTTGATCTTATTTAATATACTGATTTCTCTAATAATCAATTTGGATCATTTCTATTCCACCTACTTCTTTAATATGGCACTATTGTTTTTCTCATTAATTCATCATTGTACTTGGTCAGCTGTGTTACAAATTCCATATTAAAAAGTTACGCTTATTAGTAAAATATGTCAGGCTAAAGGACACACATTCCTTGGAGAAAAGGTTTAACAATGAAAGTACACGAACAAAGTAATTCCTCATTAGTTCTAACATAATAAAATTATGAAGTTGCAAATTTTCCGAATTTTGGTACAAATAGTGTTTCAGCAACAGAAAATACAATTGAATTGAATTATTTTCCATGTTCGAAAATATGCGTCACTCCCCTCTGTAGTGACATCAACTCATCGTTTTTGGAGAGCCAATCCTGGGCATTGGAAATCTCAAAAACTTAAAAAAGACGACATTACTGTTTCGACAAACCTTGGAAATCTGCTCATAAATTCTGCCATTCAAATTTTCCGGCAACCCTGAATAGTTGCTGCGTTTCTCACTAGAGAAAATAAATGGCATGAATTCTTGGCATACATTTTATGCGCACTGGTGAACCGTAAAGACGCTAAGATGAATGCATACCTATAACTTTTATAGCTGGTAACTTGTTACTACGTTGATATTTGATAATGCAAGTAAAATTATGAGTGAATTGAACATACATCTTATGACGAGTCAATTGCTTTTCTTAGTGTGTTTATTTATTATGAAGCCCTCACACATCTTTTAGCTATTAGTAACTACTAACCAAACTTGCACGACCTCGGAAAAAAGAAATTTTATTTCTCGTTTCTCCGTTTCATATACCGTAAATTTAAACAGGAAAATAATAATGTAAGACAGTATTCCTACTCGAAGCGAGTGGGTTTTGTGTGACCAACAAAACTCCTAAAATTCCTCATGAATTACTCTCTCTTTATCAGAAAAGTTCTTGGTGTAAAATGCGTTTACAAACAAACCTAACCTCAGGCCATTTTACGGCTTCGCACGTTTGCCTTTAAAAAAATGTAATTGTTTGTTTTTAATTTATGACGTCTTAAATTTGCTTATAGATTATATTGCCTCTATAAATGTTATTTATTATCTAAATAAAGAGTGCGCATAAGAAAACAGTATTGGTGCCAGTTCTTTTTTTGGTAAGACGAATATTCGGTTAATAAGAAATAAGTAAGCTAACAAGGTAACCTTTTGTGCTGATGGTCGAGTTGAGATAAGTGACCTATATGGTGACTTAGAGTAACCACTTCTA
>JAQFYP010000549.1:0-21918 GCA_034694865.1 Bilobella braunerae | reverse complement strand
CTCCCGTGTCCACCGTGGCTCCCGTGTCCACCGCTGCTTCCATAACCGCCACCACTTCCGTAACCCCCGCTGCTTTCTCCATGTCCGTGGTTGGAAGAAAATGGACTGAAGCTGGAGCTGAAGTGCGTCCCAGGGTAAACTGCCGTGGGCGAAGGCTTGTTTCCAAAGGTAATTCCAGCGTTCAGCGATATTACTAAAGAAGAAAATGGAGTAAACTAACTGTTCTTCCTGTTCCTACTATCATACTTTAATTTGTGCTTCCAAAATATTCACACGTTTTTTTTTTTTCAAATTGCTTACTTTTGTTTCCTCCAGCCTTTGTTAGCGGTACCCAATCGCTGTTGGTTCCAGCGCTGAAAGAATCGTCGTTGTGAATACCAGCGCTGTAGCTCATCGCTGGTTTTGCACTTCCTGTATTACCTGCACCAAAACTTATTCCCATTCTGCAAAAAAAAAATTGTTTCAAAAAACGTTTCAAATCTCAATGTTATTGTGTCTTGTGTCATTTTTCATGTCGCTGAAGTATTTGTTCAAATTGAAAAGAACATATTAATAAAAACTTAAGAAGTTTTTTGAGGATTTAAAAAATAATTAATTTCTTATTAATTTAATTAGTTACTTGAACATTTTTAGGAGATCATCAAAGGCGCTTCCAGACTTTGGTGATGGTGGCTTCATGTACATCATGTCCTCGTAGGTGGGGCTTTCAGAGCGCTGAAAAAGACTGCTAATTCGCTCCCTCGCTTCATCAATTTCCTGCTTCGAATACTTGCTGTTAAACTCCACCCATTGAGAAGCGAATGACTTGGTTTGGGGATTATGGCTGGACCTGAAGGTCAACGGTATTTTTACAGCCTCTTCGACCTTCAAATCGATTGGACATTGACCTTACCCTGACGCCTGAGACCCCGCCCAAGAGTATTTCGCCCTATCAGAACCCTTTGTGCCGAGAACGGCCTCTCGATAGGCCAAAATGTCATGGTCGCTTAGAAAATGCTTTGGCGTTCTGGGGGGAGTGGCTGGACTAGAAACGTAATTCCAGGACGAAGCGCTCTCCTGGAAGAGAGGGTCTCGCTTAAGGGTTGCTTCGTAGTTGGACGTGACATTGAAGTGACCATAGTCCGGGGTGGACGACCTATGGAAAGTCGATGGCGAAGTCGGCTGGGGGGTGGAAGCGTAATATTGGGATGCGAAGTGCGGAGAGACTGTCACCGGTTTGAATCCTGGACAACGGACCAATAGAAATTGACTTTGGAGAAATGTGAAATAAAAGAGACAATATCCAAGTTGTTTTGTGTTTAGACCCCTTTTATTCAAGTTTAAGTTAGTTTAACAATGAAAAGTAATAATTTTTCTAAAGTAAATGGGGATTTTCTAAACAGAAATAACAATTGGCGATTCTCTTTAAATTCCAAGTTGCCTACCTGAACTAAATTCTGGAGAAGCGAAGGCCTCCTTTTTTCCACGGTTTCCATGAAGCAAGTGAGGTCGCTTTCGAAAGAATTCTAGCGCTTCACGGTCCAGCTGTGGAAGGGGTTGTTGCTGTTGACCTTTCTGAAGCGTGAATTGGATTCCCGTGGCCTGCTGAGGCTGCTTTTGGAGCTGCAACTGTACTTGCGCTGCTTGAGGTGAGTTCCCTGTTGGAGGTTGCGAAGGTCGAGGAAATGCTGCTTCATCTTCGAATGCTTGGGTATAGCCGCTCAAAGTCGAAAGACCGCCATGGATAAGTCCAGGAATGGATGAAGCGGCGTCAGTTATCGCTTCAAATATTGTTTTCTGTGGCTTCTGATTGGCGTTCTTGAGAGGTCGCGGCGGAGCCATTTCGTGGAATCCATTCTGGAATAGAAAACAAAGTTAGCGTTTTGGCAAGCTAAGGCGATTTTTTTTTGTTGAGAAACTGTTGCGCTCGAAATTTTTCGTTTCTTTTTGCGGCCATTAATTGTAACAATTAGTGGAAATTTTGTTTTTATATTATAATTGTATTGTTATTGTTCATACGTTGTTGCCTGTCCACGCTGAGGGCTGCTGACCGCGGCGGTTGTCCTGCTGGAAATTGTGTGCAATATATCCTGGATTTTCAGTGGTAAGGCTAATTGAATTGATGTTCACTTTTTCAGTGGTGAGGCTAATTTGTGCTGGATTCGGCTTGTAATCGTTGGTGAGGCTGATGCTGTCCGCCATATTTCTTTCCTTCTTTTTCTTGAGTCGCTCCATCATCACTTCCCATTGCCTCTGCTGCCTCAAATGATGCTCTTTTTGACTTGCAGCGTATTCTACAGCCTCTGCAACAAAAAATAAAAACGATTTATGTAAATCCAACGTAAATAGAACATCCTGGATTCGTAGGCCTATTTTGAAATGCCCTACTCGCGTAATCTGCGGAAGAATCCGAGCTGGCGGCGGCGACGGGTTCTGATACGACTTCCTTGGACCGATGACCCTTGACCTTGATTTCCGGTCCAGAGGACTTGACCGCACTTTTCTTGTCCTTGTCAATTCCAGGCAGGACAAAGGGTAGTGGGGTGGAGACGATTGTCTTCTGAGTGGCCATGTCCATTTCTGAGGGCGAAGAAGATTTCGGAAGAACTTTTCCATAAATGCCCATTGGAACGAACATTTTGTTTAGTTTGTAGGTGACGATCCTTGTTTCCGGGAAGCTCTCTGCAGTGGTTGGTGTTTTTGTTACTTGCATGATCACTGGATGATATGGCTTCCGCTGCGAAGGTGGCACGGGGATGATTATCATGGAGGAGTTGTTGGAAGCCTCGGTAATGGACGGCGGCGGTGTGGCTTCCTGGGTTGGTTCGCTGCTTGGAACGGCCACGGTTGTCGTGGAAGCTTCTGTAGTGGTGGTGGTAGTGGTTGTAGTTGACCGGGCTGTTGTAGGTGCCTGGAAGTTAAGAAACATAGGTGATCGCTATATTTTCAAGGTGACGCTTCCGAACCATTTTAAGGGCTCCTGGTGCTTGCCCTTGGAATTATTTTTACCTGGGTCGTTGTAGTTGGGCTGGTGGTCGTCGGGGGTGGAGGAGTTGTTGTTGTCGTGGTTGTTGGAGGCGGAGTCTGCAAGGTCACGGGAC
The DNA here is from genome assembly GCA_034694865.1 of Bilobella braunerae. Taxonomy (NCBI): domain Eukaryota; kingdom Metazoa; phylum Arthropoda; class Collembola; order Poduromorpha; family Neanuridae; genus Bilobella; species Bilobella braunerae. The sequence goes on along the minus strand of JAQFYP010000549.1, from coordinate 18,838 downwards.
TTGTACTTGGGAGCTCAGGCGTCAAGTCCTCCACAGTCTCTTCAGATTCTTCCTGCGAAGGGACGTATGGCGCTTCCGGCGTGGTGGAAGTTGTAGTGGAAGCCAGTACTTTTGATTTGAGTCGCTTGAGAAGCTTTTTGACTGGAAATGGCTTCCTGGGAAGCGTACTTTTGAAGGTCGTGATTGGTTCTGGAGTGGTGGTCATTTTCTGTTTGCCAAAGGGAGCCCTTTCTTTCAATTTGAGTTTGAAGGATGACGAAGGCGTCTCCAGTGGTTCTGGATCCGCGGTCGATTTCCGTACGAAGGGGTAGGGACTTGCAGCAGGGCTCGTGAGCCTTCGGTTCATGAAGGGAGGTCGAATTTTATTCCCAAGGAAGGGCCTCCTTAAGCGACTCGCCCCATCTGCAAACGTAATTGGAATTTGACCTTTGTAAGTTCAAGTAACATGACGCCTGCGCATTAGAGAAATTGTACACATTTAACAGTGCCAAAGAGCCGAAGGGCCAAGATCATCCCAAAACTCGTTATTGAAAAAGTAAGTCACGAAATATTTTGAAATCAAATGGAAAGTTGTTATACTTGTTGGAAAACCCACACACGCTCACTCATCCTCCTTTTTTTTTTACAACGATTTGTAATAATGAAAATTAATTTTACACGAAAAAAAAATCACTTTTTTTCGCTACTTTCTTTTTCGAATCTTGCGTGTTTATGCAGACTTTTAATAAAATTAAAGGCCCCGATGGAGTTTGTAAAAAAGAAAGTAAAAAGCATAACGTTTATAGGATGCTGAGCATTTTCGAGTCGACTTTAAAATTTTGATTTGAAATTTTGAATCTTCTGGAGATTTTTTTTTTGTAAAAACGAACAATTCTAACCTTCCTGAAGTGCTTCGGGCTTAGGTAAGTTTTCGGCAGGTAGGGATTCCTCGCCTGAAAAAAAATCGTTCTGTAATACCTGAAGATGATAATTTTTTTTAATCTAATTCCTCTAATTGAGGAAATTTTCAATGAACGTTTTTGTACTTACTTTGTGAAACTGTGACGGACACTGTGACGTTTGATGGACGCTGCGTTCCACTGTAGACGCGCTTGCGCATGATTCTTCTCCGGACGTTATTTGTTATGCTGTCCTCTGGTGAGGCGGTGTGGGAATTGGAAATTTGGCCTCGGTTCGGTTCATCGCTGTCCCCTCGTCCGGACGATATAAGGACTAAAAAGTGAAATGAAATTGTGACGCATGCGCTTCAAAAAATAAAAATTTGAAATTTTGAAAGCCATTTTCGTTTCTCCAAGACTTACGGAGGAAGATGAGCCCGACTCCGAGGGAGAGCTGGATAATTTTATGGAACTCCATTGAGGAGACCTCTGGGGGAAAAACCTGGGGAAAATAAATACAAAATGTCCACTAGGCCCTTAAGTCTCTCTTGAGCGTCACATGCACCGAACTGTCACCGATTGGGCCTGAAAATCATTTTGCACCTTTGGTCACTACCACTGCTGTCCTTGGATCGATTGACGACACTCGCTTCCCATCAACAACACTTTGTGGGTACTTCGGAATGGACTCAAAGTAGGAATGACGAGGGGAAGTGAGCTTCCTCTGTAAATGAAATCAGAATGATTCCTTGGGAAGGGAAGGTCCCTTTGGTCCCTTGGACACTCACAAACCGGCCGTGTACTCAACGAGGTCGCATCGACCAACTGACCTCAAATTTCACTGAAAATTCACTTGCGACGACGTTAGGAAGGAAGTGGCCATTGTTCTTCTTCTTGGGGGTCAACCCTGTCTCTTTCATTCCCCTTTCTCAACGGTTTTACTTTTCAACTTCCACTTTTGTCCTTGATCAGGTCAACCACCCAGTAACCACTACTTCCATTCCATTTCTTTTTTGCAGCCAAATAAGGGGAGGGCACTGCGGAAGGAAGTGAAACCCTTCCGCTCGTGTCGTCCCTTGGCCAAGGTGCCTTGGTTATTGATCTGCAGGCAGCAGAAATGTGTTATTTGGATCATTAGATTCCCATCTTTACGTCATTTAAGTGCACTCTATCTTCTTCCATTTCTGCATCCCCACTTATGTACGTGATTGGATAAGAAGTTATGGCTTTTGGAAAAAGAAAACCAGAAGGAGATAGGCTATGTAATTAGGTGCTATCAAAAATTGATCATTCGCCTTAATTTCTCTTTAGAAATCAGCAATTCAAGAAGAGCAATCCAATTGACTTGGGAAATTGACAAACATTTTGATCTTAAAAGATGTTTTGTCAATTTTTTTCGGAACTGGGCACGCAATGGTGTTTAAGGAGCAATTTCAGCGAAATAATTTCAACGGAACGATTTCAGCGGAACAATTTCAACGAAACGGTTGTAACGGCAAGCAAACGGGTTCACCGAGATTTAGAAAATTTTGAAATCCGAAATTTGTGTCATAAATTTTGTTATTATCTATTCCAGTGATCTTCGAAAATTAAAACGTCATATTTCTAAAATAATGATTTTTTAAAAAAATATATAATAATTCAATGCTAACGTTTGATTTGGTAGAATTACGGCTCTTACTAAACCGAGTTTTAGTGGTACTCTGGTATTTGTCATAAATTAACCTAATTTTGAAACCTTGCGGAATACGAGAAGTGGAGCAGTTCCCAGGCGATGAAAAATTTGCTTTTACTTTAGAAGAAGCCAAGTGCAAGTGAATTTACGTTTATGAAAAAAAAATGGAGCATTTAAATGTTGAACAGCATTGTTCAATTTTGAAGTGTATTTTTTGATTGGTTGGTATGAATTCGAGTTGAGGACTGAACGACATTAGTGACCCCGTAACCCCGCTTTGCAACTCATTAAACCGGTTTTTCCTTCCTTAATGGAACGGACAAGGCCAATTTTGCGTTTAGGAAAATCGTTTCCCCAATTTTACTTTCAATCGTTGCCACCGACGTCTTCACTTTTCAAAATTTCGCTTTTGTCTGCTACCGACGCAATTTATAATTTAAAAAAACAACTTCTTGACTAGCTTCACGAATATTTTGCGCCGAATTTATGCCTACAAAACCAAACAAGACCTTCCTGGAACATGAGTGCGCTGAAAGGTAACCTTCAAATTTCTAGATTTGTGTTTTAAAAAATGTACTTGGTAGAGCCCCTATGTCAAGCACTCACTCCAAGAGCCTTCCGTTTTGTTTTTAATAATATGAATGATTTGGGGTTAAGAGGCTTTGTTAAATTAGTAGTTTTCAAGCGGCTTGATTCAGTTATTAATTGAATTAGCGTAATTGTTCCTTATTAGTGAAAGTGTTTATTTTGTGAAGATGGATTTCTTGGTTGGGGAAAACCAAGGAGAACGGATGCGAGTTGAGTGAAAGTTGCATTTATGAGCTTCGTCTTCTCGCGAGCCACCTTCAGAATGGTCATGAACAAACCTCCACCCATAGATGGCACTGTTTTGGGCTTTTGAGGAGTAATAGGCAGCGTGACAGTGTCGGAACTGTCACCAGGGCTCCAGTTGACAGTGTCGAAGTTGTCGCCACTTGGTCGCCAGTTGGGTTCAGTTTCCTTGGGAAAGATTTCGGGGAGATCGGCTACAATATCGGAAGGGAAGGTGGGCCAAGGGCCTGGAAGCTCATCAGCAAATGGGACGAAAGTAGTCCTTGAACTTGAATCTTCGTTCTACAGCAAAAAACTTTAGTTTAAAATACTTCCGCACAATATTTGTTCTTTTAATAGTACGACTTTGCTTACGACTGTGGCGCTGGATGATGTGGCGTCGGTTGGTTCCGTTTTATTTGTGGGCGGTGGTTCAAAATTTTCAAAAAGTAGTTTAGGAGCTCTGGAACTTGGTGAAAGCGGTGTTTCAGTCGTGCTGGATGTGGGTTCCGGAATGTCTGGTATCTGTTCGAACGAAGTATTTTCGGGATACTTTTCAATTGTCGTAGGATCTATTGCGTCAGAGGTGGCTGATTCTCCAGTTGTATCATCCAATGGGAAATCTGGGTTTTCATTGACCGCTGTTTCATCGGTTGTATCTAACGAGGGGTCTGGGTTTTCACTGGGCTCTGTTGCATCGGCGTTGTCCAAATGGAAATCTGGATTTTCATCGGTCGCTGTTTCGTCAGTTGTATTCAATGCAAGAGTAGGGCTTTTATTGGCCGGTATTTCGTCGGTTTCATCCAATAGGAAATCTCGGTTGTGATTGGTCGCTGTTTCGTCGTCTGTGTCCAGTGGGAAGTCTGGGTTTTCATCCGCCTCTGCTTGGTCGGTTGTATCATCCAAAGACAAATCCGGGCTTCCATCGGTTACAGATTCGTCCGTTGTATCCGAAAGAAAATCTGAATTTTCATCGGTTGAGTTTTGGGACAGTATTCCGGTTTGTTCCAGACCGGATGCACCGCTTGGAACATCTCCGTTCGGCTGAGTTTCTTCCAAATTGTGTTCTAGATTCCTTGGATTTGACGCTACTGGTGGGACAATTTCTGGCAGGTCGAAGGTATCAGGATCGCTGTTTTCGGGGTCAGGGGTTTTTTCGGTGGGTAGCGTGGGAAGCTCAGCTTTGGGGACTGCAGCGCTTGACGTTTCGTTCCCTTCCATGACGTAGTAGTCTGTGTACTCCTGGAATCCTTCTCCAGTTGGATATTCAAATCCCACCTCCAGATCCCCGTATTGTGGTCTACGAGTATAGGTCAGTCGAAGGTCAAAGGTCAACCTGGCTGACGCTGTACAACGCTTACCTGTGAACACTTGGCATTTGAGTCGCGGTAGCATTTTGGCCCAAGTCACCTTTCCGTCTCGCATCTTCAAGCACAAGAAAATTATGCTGCTCCGCTCCAGCATCTTTGTACTCTTTTCTAAGAATTTTGACAAATGGTGGAACTACCGGCATTTCTAAAAAATCAATGAAACAAGTATTTTCTAAAAATCCACAAAGCAATTTACAACCCTAACAATTAGCCTTCATGAACTTACCGATCCGTAGTTTTCCAATGGGCGTCAGACCCAGGACACTATTTCGTTTTGATACCTTCATGACGCTCGGAGTTGCGCAAACTGGGGCATTTAAATACGAAAAGTTTTGTGACACAAAAAGTACTGCTAAGACCCATTTAGCAAAGTATACTTGCGTACGAACCCTAAATAGAAGGCTATTTAGCATAGCGTTGACGTCTGATTTAAAATTAAATGCGACTGCGACGCACGGTTCGCCGTGCTTGATCGACCGAGAACCTTTTGGTAAAGAAGACATTGAAACACAAAAGCGCAGCGGTGGTAATGCCGCTGAAATAATTAGTGTCGTAACATTGATTTCTCAAAGCGCTTAGACACATTTGTGAACCGTGTTTGTATTGTTGTTGCATGGGCTGAATTGACCCAGTTCTCATCAATAACGTTTCAGTAATCCATTGTTAGGCAGCATTATTTTGTAAATTATCAATTGAGACCAGGGCAATGAACATGCACGTGTGACGGCCGCTGCGTAAGCATCCCGGATCTTACCAAAATAAATCGAAATATTGCACCAATACACAGACTTGCACAGTTCAGACTAATTGAAAACACCTTCCAGGTAGTTCTCAGGTACTGCGCCGCATCTTTTTTTCAATACAAATCAGCGTCAAATTTTAGCATTTCGCATGAATAATTCTACGGAATTTGGGCTCATTTTTAGATTTTGTTGATTAATGCTCACTGACGTAGATTTGGATTCGAGAGACGTAATTCCTTCCAAAACTTGATTGTTTTTTATGGTGAAAAAGATGCTGGAAACTGGAAGGTGGTAGAGTACACTGCTCCAGGAATGACGACATGATCCCAAGGAAGCGTACCCAGCGACCTTCCAGAATTGCATAACCTGGAAAAAATACCACGAAAGCGTCCTTCGCTGCCTGGAGAAAAAGAAATTAAACTGGATGCTGGAAAGGCCAATTTCAGCATTCAACCCGGATGCTTTCTAATTGGCGGCTCAGAGACGCCAAAGTGGAGGAGCGTGCATTGGTGGAGCCTCCTCCATTTCCATTGAGTTGCCGGATGCTGAGTGATCTGCGTATTTTTGTTTTAAGGAATGTGTAAACATTAGTCGAATGTTTTGCAGTAATTGCATGAAGTAATTGATGGTGTTAATTAGCGAGCGGAGTGGGTGGGAAGGCGGAGAGAGAACAGGATGTGTGTGGCCACGACGACGGCGTAGTCCATCACAGAAAAGGCTGCTCTATCCCACTTCGGTAAGGATATACCCTACTAGTACGCTGATTTTTCTTGATTTCTTCAAAAATGCATTAATCTCACAGAGATCATCGTCATCAGCAGAAGGTGAGTCCATAGCACCCCAATGAAGAGGTAATTGGAGAGGGATTTAACGTAAAGTGAGATCAATTCACCTGCGAGTGTACCTGGGCTCGTCACGTCAGTTGGCGCAGAGGAGTCTCGTGGATATACTGTAGCTCTCTTGGGGATTAATCGAGTTAATTAGGGAGAAGTAAGGAGAGATCTTAAGGGAAAGAAGAGGTTTGGAAGGATCCGGGATCCCAATGTCAGTCTGACCCCAATCTACTTCCATCCAACCAAGAAGACAGAGCCCATTCATGCCATCGTCAGTCCCTCAACCAACAACATCCTGCCACTACCCAACCAACAATTGATCAACACTCCTCGGACACTGACCCACAGACGGCCACCAAGTATCCTCCTTCAACATCCTCCTCAAGTACATTGGCCACTCCGTCCTCAGACCAGTGCCTCCTTGGCCACATCCGTCATCCACAAATCCTGCTTCGCCTTCTCAAAGTACTACACTGCTATTGGACGGGCCATGGACGAAAAATAAGTGGTCAAGTGGTCGGTATCCACTATCAGCGAAAGTGAAGGGTAAGAATTCTGCACGAGGGTATTTGTATTTGCTTCGATCATAATTCGAAAACGGCTATTTTCCTTCTTTTTAGAATCTGTAAATTGAGTATTCGTGTTTTTTTAGATTGAGCGATGGAAGACGAAATTCTGAGGCTGAAAAGGTTGACATTAGAATCCGAGGACTCTTCCTATGACTCTGATTATGAGACCACTGATGGTGCGTCCCACAATGATGTCAGTCGAACGGTGTCAGATACTTTGGGACAAGAATTTGATGAATACATTACTTCAACAAGGTTTAGTGGAGTTTCGTCAATCAATGGCCAGGAAGTAAGTCGTGAACCTACATTAATTCAAAGCTGTTCAGGCTTTTCGTCACTGGTTCTGATTGTGGGCCACTCTTATTGTTTAGACTGCATTGAGCTTTTCTACGGATTTTATTCAACCATCAACCCAGTCTGACGATCCTCAATATCAATCACGAGTTGATTTTGCTAGGAAGTTGGGATACTCTGAGGAGCAATTTAAGGTGGGTATTATACGGCGTTTTTTTTTTTATTTAAACCGGAGCTGATATTCGTTTGATTTGTCAGGTTGCTCTCAGTAAATTAGGGCCATGTCCAAGTCAAGATGAGCTCTTAGCTGAGCTCATTCAACTCGACTGCTGGAATTCGGCTAGTCTCCCACGCGGAGATGCAGCGTCCAACTCTGACGCTGGAAGTAGTGGTAGCGGTGGTGTGGCCACTGCCACAAATATTGGTGCTAAATCAATCATACTTCGCCACATAGTCATTGACGGGTCAAATGTCGCAATGAGTCACGGTAGCAACAAAGTATTCTCTTGTAGAGGAATCCGATTAGCTGTAGACTACTTTCGACAACGTGGACACAAAGATGTCACAGTAAGTACTGTCAAAAGTTGATATCAAACTAAATATTTAACAGCGAATTCAATTTCCCTCTTCATTTTTGTTTCTTAGGTATTTGTACCTTCTTATCGAAAAGAAAATGGGAGGCCGGATGATCCCATTGCAGGTATTGTGGCAAAACGTTTAATACCAATTAATGGAATCGTTGTCTTACACTTATTCATTTATTTGCAGACCAAGAAATATTGTTAGATCTGGAAAAGGAAGGAATACTTGTTTTCACCCCTTCCCGGACAATCGGAAATAAGCGTTTTGTGTGTTACGATGATCGTTATATTCTCAAGTTAGCAGTAGAAGCGGATGGTATCGTTGTGTCCAACGACAACTATCGAGACCTCACTATTGAGTCTCCCGAGTTCAAGAAGGTCATCACCGAACGAATGCTCATGTATTCATTCGTGAATGATCGGTAAGTTGTAAAACACAATGGTTTGTTAACGTTGGTTAATCATAATTTCATTTCCTTTAGCTTTATGCCTCCAGAGGATCCTTTGGGAAGGAATGGCCCAACGTTGGACCAATTTCTGTCCAAAACTCCACTCAAGTCTGCTCCACCCTGCCCCTACGGTCGAAAGTGCACCTACGGCGTCAAGTGCAAGTACTTTCATCCCATCATCAAGCAAAGTGTCAGCGACAGTCTACGGAAGCAAGCTGCTCTCAAAGCGACCCAGTCCCTTCCCCTCAGTTCGAACAAGCAAACTCCAATTTCACGAACAAGGTCAGCTGTCCCCCTGGGAAACGGAACTCTGTCACTTCCGCCCCAGCAGACAACACCAAATACGCATAAGAAGCTCCAGCGTCAGCTCTCCATCAATCCAGTCTGTGACCCAAGGGTGAACTTGGGCTGTGGTCCAGCCTCTGACGGGAGTTTTCGTGGGCCTTCTACTTATTTGAGCCCTTTCCCAACACAACCGGGACTAGCCGAAGTCTGGTCGCCACCATCTCACAGTCCGCCGCCGGAAGACGAAGAACGAAAGCGAATCTTTTACCATTTGGCAGCCATTTTCCCCAAATACCAAGTCACACAAGTCATGAGCATGTTTCCACAAGAAAAGGATCCCCAGGTCATTTGCAAGCACATCATTAGACAATTTAATTAAGTTCAGGTTAAATTAAGATTTTTTTCGTTATTAGCCTAGATCACATTAGGAAGGAGTTTAGTTCCAACCTATAGATTTAGTACTGTACGAACAATCAATCAGGACCCTTTAATCGTTTCGATTTCAATTTGAAATGACGACATTTCTTTTCTGGAACGGTGCTTTTGAACCGTTGGGAAGAGAGACGAAAAATTATATTTCTCCATTGAGAATTTAATTAGCGTTAGTAGGGTTGGAGAAGCGCCAGGATCTTTTAATATTTGCCATTTTGCAAATTGTATAAGCGAAGACACCATGTAACTGCTCAAGCAGTTTAAATTTATTACTTTTTAGTACTTTCGTTTCAGCATCCCGAAAAGTGATCAAAGCAGGGTCGCTTAATTAGACAATCAAGCTTTATAGTAGCAAGTATACTGTTGGACTGCTTAGAAATATAAGCGAAAGATTTGTTTTGAAATCTTTTTTGTAAAATAATATTTTGTTTTGTAGCTCAGAACCATGTATTGCTGAAACAGTAGTCTACGCTGCTGATTGATGATGAACATGAATAATGTAACAGCAAAATCCTTTTTATTTCTAAATTATTCCAAGTGCAAAGCCAATTAAAACTGTTTTTAATGGAAATTCTAACTTTAATTGCATTAGACATAATCGCCTTGTGTCATTGCCTTAATTGAGGTAGTGGAGATCCATCATCTAGCACTTCCAGCATATTTTCATACTTCCGGTTCCTTGAGAGGCAAGAAAGCGAGTCCGGTGGGAATGAAATTAATTAGGCTCAATTTGTAAAAAGACAAAGTGCAGTCCTTGGTAACAGTAGAAGGGGTAAAAAGAGTAATTTTACCTTATTACCCCATGAAACTTGTACTAATTAATTGGCTTAATTACTCACAATTAGTCAGGTTGATTGGGATGAGTTGTACATTAGAATGTTATGGAACATCCAGAGATTGCAGTTTGTAGCTTTGGTCATCATTCTTCACATAGAACTCTTATAAGCCTAGAATCACTACTCACTACGGTCCTAATTTTTTTTTAAACATTTTAGAAATTGAAAAAAAAACTGAAATGCTAGACTGTATATAAAGATAATGGACGTTTACAAAGCTAAAGGACGCAAAATGCTGCCACAAGATAACTTTAAAGCTGAAGTTAGTAAATAATGAGAGGATAAACTCTCTTTGTAGCAATCTAAAACAATAATTAATTTGCTTAGTAAATCTTATTGGTTTGTGACACAAAATATCCCTGTATTGTGGTTTGTCCTTTGTTTTTGTTTTCTGTAAATATAGAGCTCCAGCTTAGAAGCAGTCCAGCGTAAGATTGGCGTGTTGGGGTCAAGGGTCATGGACAGAAATTGCTAAAGCAGGTTATTGACCTTTGTCCTCTCCTATCCGGATCTGCATCCGAAGGCTCCGGTGACGAAGGAGAAGATGAAGAGAAAGATGGCGTCGACGCCTGTTGCTCCAAGAAATGCTTTTAGCTGATGATTCGGGTCATCGTCCTTGACCTTGTCCTGGAAATACTGTTGGCTGAGGAGGCAGATGAAGGAGCCAGCACAGGCCAGGATCACGAAGAGGTTGACGAAGAGCCAGAGGCGAGCACTGACGCGCCCTCCCTGAAAAACAAGTCCATCAATTATGAATAAATTGGAAGTCAAGGGCCTTCTCATAAACGGATGCGTGACATTAGAACCAATTAATTAACTTCCAGTGGTCTTAATTACCTTTGATGAAGAGCAGAAGAGCAGAAACAGCGAAGTGATGAGTTGGAGGACTCCGGCCGCTAGGGACGCTGCTGCCACGCCGATCTTCATTCGATCAATCTTGTCCATGTCAATTTTGTAAGCGTTTCCGCCAATGGCTGTCGTAAATGATGTAATTCCTTTTTGAATTGATCCTACAGTCGACTGACGATGTTCGTAACTGTCCTTCAGCAACCAGGCACTCACGCCAACGACTGCCACCGCTAAAATCTAACCAATAGGAGAAGAGAATTAACATATTTTTTCTTTCTAACATAGAGAACTTGAAACCATTTCAAATTGAAGGTGTTACACGTAATTTCAGTAATTCTTGAAAAAATTTTTGATGTTTTTTTCACTTACAATGGAAATGAATCCAATGACCCGGACGCCTACGACGAGTGACATGATTTGTCTCTACGATTTTTCTTGACACGAACTGTTTTTAAGGGATCTTCTTTTTCCGAGTTTATCCAATTTTCCTTTTGAATTTTTTTTCCAGAATACTGGCGTGGTGGAGGCGGACAGTAAGTTTCACTTTGGAAGATAGGAAGAAATCTGGTGATATAATTATGTTTATGATTCAGTTTCTTTAGGCAGAAAAAAGAAGCCTTCCGTGATGCTCCTCTAGAACTAATGCTTTTTTTTAAAGTGGTGGTAACCTTTCGTGCAGAGCCACAGCCTTCCTTGTTGTGCTTTTCCCTACGCCTGGACTCCCTTTATTTTGATGGGATGATATCGACTTTTTTCGCTAAGGATCGTGCGCAGATCACCTTTTTGCGAAATATACCTTTTTGTAAAACCAAATGCAAAGAACAATTTTTTTCGTCTTCCCGAGGCTTTTGGCTTCTTCGTGGTTTGATCTTTGGAAGTGGTTCAGACGAGAGAGCTTCAAGGGTTGGAGAAGCCCTATTTTTTGGGCTTGAAAAGGGATGATGAAGAAATGAAAAACACAAGGAACATATACTTCGAAATCGGAGTAGAACGTAATTTTGTATTGTAGTCTTCTTGCCTCAGAGGCAGAGTTGACCTTGGCCCGAGGGAAGGGGCAGGGCCCTGTCGGAAGTTGCGTTACATACATCTCAAAGGGCCCTCTTTGTTTGTAACTCATTCGCTTTACGCACCTGGATCAATTTCTACTCGCCGTTTTTTTAATTAAAAAAACGGCGTGACTCCCCTATAGGGATGACTTTTTGAGTGCATCTGAATGCAAGCACTTAAGCACTGTCCCATAGTCTGCCTTTTTGTTGAAAATATTAAAATTAACAATATTCAACAACATGATTTGCCTTATATTTATAAGCTAAATGTACTTAGCTTATAAGGCAAATCATGTTGTTGAATTATAATTTTTTTTTGTATTTCCAGCACTAGCTGCAAGATATGTGCTTATTGTTATTTGATTGTAAAATGTGACGGAGAAGGAAACGCTTTTGTAGAGGCAAATCTTGCATGTCACTCAATTGAGAATGGAAAAAAATTGAATGGAAATGATTTCAAAGGCACTGACGGAGGAGTAGCCTTTGCCTTGGAAAACGCTGGAGAAATCGACACCGATTTGATTTATTCCACTTGATGACACCATGGGCCTGGAATGCTTTTCCGATAAAAATATCTTAACTAATAAGCTACGCATAATTAACGATAATTAATCACGAAATGAATGCGAATACAAATTTAAATTAGTCAAAAGTGGAATAACTCGTAACATGTTTGTTAAGTCTGAATGACCTTCATTCCCCGCTCTCTTCAGAGGTTGGCTGGTTGAACTAAGAGGGGGATTTTGAACTCATATACAGGACGAATCACAGAAGTCCCAGCCATGGGTAATAAGAGTCTCTAAAATTGTAGTCTTTGACGAAAGTTTGACCTTTGACACTTAACGAAAAATGACTTAAGAGGAAGGAATACCCAAGAGTTCAAATGTAAAGAATTTTCTTTTGAGTTGTTGGGGGGAGTAAACAGTGGGTCACAGAGCTACAACGACAATGACCTACTCCTAGCTTGAAGTTCTTCCAGAGTTATATACACAAGTACCTTAAGTTTAGATTTTTGACAATTTAGAAAGTCCTAAATTGGTGTTTACTTGAGGTCGAGCAGGGCATCAAATTCCTTCTCGTCGATTGCGGAGACTGGATTCCCACCAACTACTTCAAAGGTACGAAGTTCTTCATTGAGCTCTCTCTCAAGGGCTTCGTCGTCAGATTCAATGGCCGCTCCAGGCCGACTTTTGGGCTCATCTGGACACATTTGTAGTCAAATTAAGGACCGTCCTATAATTATTGTACTTAATTAGTAAATGAAGGATTACCATCACTCATTGAGTCTTTCAGAAGAGATACTCGATAGAAGTAGTTCCGCCAGAAGTGCTCTTCAGTTATAGTCTGCATTACGACAGTAAAGATTTAATTGACACACAATAAATTATTTAAAAATTTCACTGATGGGAGATTCGCTTTATAAATTACGAATTAATGTTTAGCATACTTTTGGAACGAGTTGGTATCGCATAGTCTCCAAATTAGGATCTTCTTTTAGAATAGCTTTAGCTACAGGTGCCATTTCCTCCCAATCCCAAGTAAAGCTCACTCCGGAAGGCGGACTTCGGACAAAATTCCGACGGTCCTAGGGCAGAAGAATTAACTTGTCAATTAAATCAATAATGTCTACTCTACTGTCGACTCTCGAATCATTTTCATTGCTAATCGTTTACATTAGAAAGTGAGAGTATTTCTTCCTTAAGTGCCTCCTCCTTGGGGTGACCGATCCATGGAGCAATGGCCTCATTCTTCCCACTTTTTGACTTTAAGAAGGAGTCATGTTCCTTCTGAAATTCGCTTAGGATATTCTGCAACAAAAACCAATTTGAAGAGAAATTACATAAAATTATGTTGACGACTGATACTTGACTCTTTTTCGATCTGCGACTCACGGTATCCTTAATTTTCTGTCCAGCACCTTTGATTGTCGAAAAGAGGAAGTTGCCGAGGTGCTTCACTTTTTCCAGTGCAATTCCTTTTTCACCTACTTCACTTTCACTTATCTAAACAACCATAAATCAAATCTCTTCCTTCAGTTTTAGTGCGTATTGGTAATTGGACATACTTGATTGTCTGAATCTGCTCCGCCTGTAGCACTGGAAGCGTCTGACTCCTTATCTGGTGAAATTTCACCAGCATTTGGAGGTGGAACTGGAATACTTGCAACCACTTCTTCTTTTGCGTCTTCCTTGGAACCGCCCAATTTACTTCCGCCCAGCCAAGATGGGATGTGATTCCGAACCGAATTCAGAACGCTAGAAGAAAAACAATTGGTCAAGTCAAGTATTGGCAATGGCGGACAGTGTCATGGAATCATGCCAACCAGTCTACCTGTCCCCGCTTAAAACCTGACCAGCATCTTCGAGAGTGACACTTACCCAGTCTGTTGTGCTTGCTCAGTCCCGCCCGGACCTGAAGCGTCTTCAGCTGTGACGAGTGCTACCGTGTCTGAGCCTACGTTTCCACTGTCCCCGCCATTGCCAGTACTTTCCTTGGGCTGCTTGTTCCCAATGAGGCCTGACAAGTTGCCCAGCTGGGATGTTAAGCCCGCTAACATACTGTCAATGGACAAGTGCTTCCTATGGTCTATTGTCAAAGCCAAGGTCAAGCGAAAGAAGGTAAGTTAATTGAACTGCCTATTGCGGGCGGGTGCTTGATTAATTAGTGACGGTGGGTATCGTAACTGCTGGTGGTGAATTGGCTGGGAGTGTTTGAGGAGTGGGAGCCTCCCTAGGACTCTATCGATCGATTCGACACAAGAACGCCAAGACCAAGACTCCAGCAACTTCCTGGAAGATCTCTTCTCCAGAATTCTCCAGCAAAACACTCCTGGACAACTCACTCCACACGCAAAACAGCTGGGCACATGTCACACACAAGACACAAGATATGGGCACATGCCGAGTCAACTCATTCTCTGCAATGCAATGAGTACCCTAAAACGCCGTAGAGTACCCTGTACCCTGAAACCCCGTAGAGTACCCTAACCCTGTACCGTAAAACCCCGTAGAGTACCCTGTACCCTAAAGCAAATCCACAAAAGTAGTCCTTTACATTTGTTTATGGAACCAGAAATGTCATTGAGGAGCCCTTAAGGGAGACTCAAATTAAAAGCAGATACCAAAAAATTAAAAAAAAATGCTTAAAATTTAAGGGAAGGGCCCTGAAGGGTTCCTTATCCCTATGGAACTCCTTTCCCTTAAGTTCTGGAAAAGAAAATTATTTAAACTAAAAAACGCAAAATCCATTTCATAAAATTATTTCCATAAAAAAAACGCTGTAAGGTATAGAGGGGAGGCTTCATTATTTTCCAACCCAAATGCTTAAGTACCCACACTTAACAACGCTGGAAGACCCTTCAGGGCTCTTTAAAGCAAAATTTCTCGAATTATACAAATTGTTACAACCAAACCAACTTGAAATTAAGAAAAGCCATGTGCAAGCGTATATTTTATATTTTGCGTTATTGGTTATTCGAGTTTTTTTTAATTAAAAATACTGTTCAACTTTAAGTGGCTGAAAATTTAATTAACCAAAAAATTCCATGAAGAAACTGAACGAATAGGAAGCAAATTAGCTGTCCAAGGAGCTTTGAAGATATGCGGACGAGAAACGCGTAGCATGATTTTAGCTTCAATTACTTAAAAAAGACTTATAATTTGATGGCATTGAATTAGGGACCAGCGAAATCGCAATTTGCTTTGGTCAAAGTAAAATAGTAATAAGTTACATTATATGCATTTTCAATTGTGAACATATATTTATTTAGGTACAGACATCATCATCGCAATTCATTTTTGTCAATGTCAGTTTCTTCTAGTAGTAACACGACACAACCTGAGCATAAATTCTCACAGATAGTTAATTAATTAGGTAAAATCAAAAGGTCACAATTTCATTTATCCCTCGATACAAAAACAAAACAGACAAGAAAAATAATTTCTTTTTTTTAACTTTTGATTTGACTAAATGACTATAACCGAGTACAAACCGATGATGATAAAACTAACACTAAAACCCCACACGACGGAGAAATAGGGTTTTTCTTTTAGAAATATAGTTTCACGCCTAATTTTTTTTAGCCCTGTCAACTTCTTCTGTATAATAATAGCCAAGTAGCCCGTTTTCCTTCCGTCCCTCCTTAACGTTAATAAATTCTACTTCTGTAGCTTATCCGTTCAATTCCTGGCACATGATCCTTATTCAAAAAGCAGACAGCATCCATCCCTATTTTGTCAATTCCACCTCGTCATCACTAACTGCAAAAACAACAACATGTGTTAAACGTTCCAAAAATACTTCTCCAATAGTTTACCATAATTAAACTGCTCTGCATACTTTTGAACTTTTAATGAAGCACGGAAGTCCATTGTCTTCCGTTGCTTTGCTGTTGGTGGTGGTGGTGGACAGTGGATGGATAAGAAGATCCAGGAGCCATTGATGGTGAACACGGAATAGTAACTACAAATCGAAAAAAAATCAATTGAGTAACTAAATCCAAGACTTTAAGCTAAATCCAACCAATTTTTTTCTTTCAAAAGCTACACACCATTCTGGGACTGTTGTGGATTAGGAGCACCAGGATTTGGACCAAAGTCGTCAAAGTCATCCCTCAGGATCCCTGGTTCGGATCGGAGGACTTCGTCCACGTTGCAATCGAAAGAGTGCGGGTCGACGTCGTTGAAGTCGAGGTCTGCATGTGGATGATGAATACTTGTCATACCTTTGGAGTCGACGTGCTGGAGAAGGTGATGGTTGCTGGATCCTGAGAGGAAAGATGGTTGAGTCCCTATGAACGTGGTCCCGTAGATTCCATTGAGCAGATGCGGCTCCACTGAATGTGGTAAGCGATCATTCTGCTAATACAAAAAAAAATTAAAACAGAAAAACAAGTTAAGTTAGCTCTCAAACATTGGAAAATCCAAAAAATCCATGTGCAACTTATACCGTAAATTGTAATTTAAGTAAAAATGTATTTATAAACATAATTTATATTCAAAATTCAACAGATATTGAGCAGGTTGGGCGTCACTTTGTCGTGGGGTCGTACCTTAATTGTCGTTGGAATGGTAAGAGGAGGTCGTCGATAGCCACCATTTTGAATTCCCCCACCAGCAAAGCTCTGTAAGAAAAACAATGAAAACAAGCGTCATTTGCATCTGCTTCTATTGAGGCAAGTTGTCGTCACCCTGAGTTTGTTTTGGATCTCTTCCGTTTGACCTTGAGGAGTCCGATAATTAGAATCGTTCGGGTAGAATTTCCCGTAAAGGTGATAGAACGGGGAGCTAGACGTACTAGATTCCCTGCTACAGCTACTACCCTGTCTTCCTCCAATTACCTGAGGTGACTGATAGCTCTGCTGATGAAAGTCGTAGTTGCCTACTCCAGACTCGTGGAGCTTCATCGTGTTGGCCAAGCCCAGTGCCAGTTGCTCCGTTCCAAATCGATCCGAGCCCACGAGCCCCGGAGAGCCATATGCGTAGTTTGCATAATCCCAGCTCGAGATTGAGGGTCCTTGACTGCTGTCATGGTGATGGTGATCCACGCCCACTTCACCCAGGATCGGTGACAGGCGGCCACCGCACGAACTCGCGTTCGAGCTTGTTCGGCCCCGGAAGTCAGAGGGCGACAAGTTGAAGTTGTGAAGCTGTTGCTGCTGTTTTAAAAGACAACAAAAAACCAATTAGCGACTTCAGCCCACCTTCTTCCTTATTTAAAACACTGGATTTACATGCGGAGAGTCCGGGAACAAGTCAAGGCCCTCTGACAAGGAGCTCGATGGGGACGGCGTATCCAGAATGCTTCCACCATTTCTCATTGCTTCAATCTTCTTCTTGATCCTTCCTCTCTTCTTTTCAAATTTAGATGTCTCCATTGACGTCGCCCGGCGACGTGCTGCCTTCCCTGGCTTCGCATCCGGATTTAGCATCCACCATGAAGACTTCCCCGTGCCTTCATTCTGAACTCGCATGAAACGATTGTGAAGGCTCAAGTTGTGACGGATAGAGTTCTGTAATGCATGAAAAAAGAAAAAAGAAATTAGATAAAAATTGAACAAGAATTGAACTCGTCTCATTAAGAAAAAAAAACAGCGATTTCATCATCAGATTCTTCTTTTCATTTTTCACACGTCTCGCCGTAACCCATAGCCCCTTGAGCCTCTCCTCAGCAAAAAGCCTCGTCTCACTTCCCCAAAAGTCAAAGTCAAAGTCAATCGGAATTCAATTTCTAATTTTAGTTTAGAGTTCTGCGCCACTCATTACTCGCCAAATAGTTTTTAGGTAGTAAGTTGGCGCTCGTCGATGACGCACCCCGATTGTTCATCGGACAAAGGTTCCCTGTCAACGTTTAATTATCTCCCTAAATACTCAGCCTAAGTAGTAACAGAATTAGGAATCTAAAACCTCCCATAACTCCAATTCCTTCACTTTGCCATTCAAATGCTTCAAGAATGACGAACGGGTGAAGGCAGCGGTCTTTAGTAAGAAGATAATTAACAGTTGACTTCCGTTCTCAGCCCATCTCCATCTAATCTAAAAGACGCTGCTGCACACACATCGAAACTGGTTCTTAAAACCCTCCTTAATTGAGATAAAATGCTCTTATTGTAGCAAACACAGCAGACCGATTCCGGGCCAAGAATCTTTTAAGATTTTCAAGATATTTCAATCTTAAAACATGGAAAGCCCATGAAAAATCCGATTTTTCGAAAAAAAAGAAAAAAAAGAAAATCTAATCTTAACAATTTACCTGGATTGATACCTTTCGAGAAAAAAACAACCTTAATTGTCCAACATTACTCAAAACCGCAAAACCATTGATTTGAGAACATGGCGCTTAACGTGTCAGGAAGGCTTAAAACCAATACCAAAACACCAACCACGGCTATCAAATCAACCAAGACCAGATTCTTTGGTTAGGCCCTTGAAGGAAAACCTGATAAATCTTAATCGTGGTCCCTTTCCCTTTATAAAAGCCTCAAGCCTCAATCTTCGTCGATTGCTTCACCTGTTGGATTACTTTTTTTTTTTCCTTTTTTTTTTGATACTGACTTCCTTGAAACCGTGTTGCTGGTTCCGTTTCGCTGCACTTCTTTCAAGTTCCTGACAAACGGTGCTTTAGCACTCTCCCTTCACGTGCTTCTCGATCTTAAATGTATGAGACAGGATCTGCTAAAGTGCGTTTAGC
>JAQFYP010000548.1:0-21942 GCA_034694865.1 Bilobella braunerae | reverse complement strand
CTGATCGGGGGATTTGAACCCCCGTTCTCATGATAGCTAGTGAAGAGAGATTGAAGCTCCAACCACTAGGCCACCACGAGTTTGGTCACCGCCAACTCGTTTCTTTACTAGTCCAATTATAATGTTCGGTTTCAATGGTTATTTATCTTTCTTTTTTCATTTTTGTATCTGTAAAGCAAATGCAGCAACAAACAATAATGTCCTGTTTTATTATTTTATCTACTATTCAAAACATTTAGTTTAAAATAAGGGAGAGGAGTGGGTAATTTTCGGTGCACATGCACTCTACAGCTTTGCTTGAGCATATTGGCGTATGGT
Source organism: Bilobella braunerae (assembly GCA_034694865.1). Taxonomy (NCBI): domain Eukaryota; kingdom Metazoa; phylum Arthropoda; class Collembola; order Poduromorpha; family Neanuridae; genus Bilobella; species Bilobella braunerae. The sequence continues at coordinate 21,624 of JAQFYP010000548.1, read as the reverse complement.
AGGAATCATATACATAATCGAAGAGAACCTCTTGACTTCAAAATGACCTTTCAAGGTCAAATTCTACTTTTGCATAAAACGGAAAGTTATGATGTTTTAAATGACCCCAGAGCCAATCCTTGACTCGGAAATGACCCCTTGACCTCAAAATGACCTTTCAAGGTCATACCCTACTTTTGCATGAAACAAAAAGTTCTATGGTCCCGATGACCTCAGAGCCTTGTTTCACCCATAATTGACCCTTTGACTTCAAAATGAATTTTCAAGGTCAAATCATCGATTTAAGTTAGTGCGCAATTACGTTTAGCGCAGCTTTTTTGATGCGTTTGGATGCACTATGTGAGTTTGCTTGGATTTGTCTGTCTTGGAATCTAAATAGGACTAGCTGCACAATCTTGCTGCGAAGCGGCAACTGCGGCTAGTTTTATTATATTAAGCCGTAAAATTATTTTAGAACAAATGTGCATGAAATGAGGTATGTGCAATTTTCTTTAAATATGTTTGTTTTTTAATTTTTATAATTAAATTTTGTATTTGTTTTATTTGCTGTTGGTCGCAAATTGGTTCAAATTTTAGTCACAAAATGCAATACACAAAACAAGAGGAAGTTTTTTGGTGGAGTAGACTACCACTCATTTTCCCAGCTGACAACTCCACATACAGGAAACTCCATGTCTTCCTCAACCAGGTGGTGGGACTGTACCAATAGGAATAACTTAAGAATGCAGAAGGACCATATGAAGAATAAACTTTGAACCAAGACTTTTATAACTTGTATTTTAATTTTAATCCTAAATCTGACACTTACTAATATTGTGACAAAATTCATTTGAATTTAACTTTAATTTCTTTGTACGTATTTTTGAACGAGAATGTACATGTTGATATGGGTGAGCCTAAATCAAATAAACTTGAATTGAATTGAATTGTTAATTGAAGCAGGAAGTTATGCCAAAAAACTATTCATCGCCAATAACTGAAGCATGAGAATTTTTTTAAAATTCCTAATGTTAATAAGGGTAGGATATTAAGAAAACTTTTTTGAAAAAAAAATTGTCGTAGCAATTACTAGCAACCAGCCAAGTTGCTGTTATAAAGAGAAGTACTTCAAGTATCCGCTCTGCTTCAGCATGCCACATGGACATAACTTTAGGACCAAAAATTTCTAACGCCAATGGTCAAATTTTGCTGTAAAATGTTCATAAACTAATTGAATGTTTAAATTTATAAAACTTTTGCAAAATAAACGACTTATCTTCCATGAAGATTTTTTTGATAATGAATTTCTTGTAATGGTAGTTTGGTAAAAACAAGACTATAGACAAGATTTAAAATAATACTATACTAAAATAATAGCACCATAAAATGCAATGTTTAAAAAATAAAATACGCATAAACAAATAGTTTTTTATAATTTTATTTTATTTCCGGAATTATTGCATTCACAACGATCCAATGGTTTGACCGTTGGGCGGAACCTAGTCTATCGGTTTCGGTGTCATTACTAGAAATGTTGCAGCATCGATATATTTTTTCCCATCTTGTTGCGCTACCGTGATGTCGTCTGCAGGTTTTTTAATTGCCTCATATGCTCTTTCGTCAAAAATGGGCCTATAAGATATACTCACTGCCACAGATAGAAATGTTTTGAGAAATTTGAAAAATCTATGCTTGCTAATTCTTTTCTTGTTATAAGTAACTGCGTAAACTCCTCGCCTTGTATCCTACAAAAAGCAAAAAATATGAATAATTTCTTTAACATAAAAGTAAACTTCTCCTACCTAATCTAGTGTCTATTACGTATTAAACTCCTGTTACAAAAAAAAAGTGCAAAGAAGTCTAAAGTATTAAGATATGTAAGGTTATTCAATTAACCTAAAGCTAATTATCGTTTTAGCTGACTGATAAAAAAGAAACTTGAAGTTTCAAAAAATTTCAATTTAGACTTAATTGTGAGAAATGTTTTCAATCATACCACAAGTGAGCTTTGACGCCGTTTACAGTTGGTTTTTCTTGTTCTGTTTCCAATGAAACGTTCATCCTTGATTTGTAAATCTTTTTCTAAAAAATATTTAGTTGTAACAATTATTTATAAAATTAGCGCAAGTTTTTTTTTGTATAATGATAAGTACCTTGTCTTGTCGATAAAATAAAAGCACTCGGGAAAATGATAGCTTGAATTCTTCACTCACATCTCCAACCGTGTTCTTATATTCTATGAAGAAAGTATAGTCTGCTAAGTTTATTGGTTTTTGGCATTCAGCAAATCGTTCGTCAAAGGCGAGCTCTGAAGTTATGTAGCCAGATGTTTGACCACCCCTAATGTAGCAATGTGGTTAGTAAAAGCGTTGTTGAACTAAAGTAAAAATATCACCAGATTGGAAAGTTGGTTGATATTGAAAAAAAGTAACATACGCTGCTGTCAAAGGGTACGCTTCATTTGGCCCTAGAGTGAACAGTGGTGGCTCCGCAGGATCATACGTCGGGCCAGGTTTCTTTTACACTTTTATAGATAGCATTCCTTGTAAATCCTGCGGAGAGGAAATGTTAGAGTCCATTCCCATTGGCTTTATTTCAGAACCATCACCCTCGGACTTGTGTTTAGGTTCATAGAGAAACATCCAGTAATACAAATATTTGTTTACGCCAGTGTTATAAAAGGAGTTCATTTTGTTGTAGAGTACGGAATACGGCTCCGAACCAAAGGCCCATCCAACCCCTTGAGTAAAAAAGTTACTTTTGCTTTTATAGAAAGTTTTGTTTTAGTTGCCGGCTCGCTCTCGAAAGTAACTTAAGTCTATTGTTCCAGTCTCCAAAGGCCGTGCGATTGCAATTTTGAATTCCATCGTAATACCAGGAAAAGTTTGATTCAAAATACAACTGCAAATGTATTTTGTCGCTCCACCCTAACTTGAAAATAGCCGACATTTCCTCTGATGTCATATCTGGTTTCCATACAGGTCAAATAGGTCCGTTTGGTCTCTTCTTTATCAACTCAGGTGCCAACTCAAAACAATGCGGCGTTATCAGTTCATTAGTCCTGGTACATGGACCCATAGGATACCTTCCTGTACAAATTCCTTTCAAACTTTCCGCTTCCATCCACTGTTTCACAGGGGAATAGATAGTAAAGTTGTGATCCACTAACTCGTCGAATGCGTTCCATGTTCCGTAGGGCAAGAGAGAGGTTGCCAATAACGATACAATGATACCCTTGTATCCGTTAGTAATAACTACGCTTATTACTAACCAGAACATACACATACAGCGAAGTATCATGTTACGAGCAACCATATTCTCCTGACTCGAATTGATTCCATGCGCAATAAGAGGTGATAGGTGCATGGCAAGTTGAGAAAACATATTTGACATAATGTTGATGTACTTGTACGCTTTCGATTTAGTTTTATGTTGTTGCAAATAGATTGAAGATACACATATACAGATTGTACCATACAGGGCGACTATCCACGCATACAAGTGATATGGCTTAAGGTAGAGTAAGTAGGAAAACTTAGGATACTCAAGACCGTCGCATGTGATGAAGTCGAAACCGACAGTTTCGATAAATTGGGTTTTTTGGACCCTTCTGAATTGCGGAGATGACTGTCTCAAAATTTTGAAATCTTGGTAGTTACGAATGGATCCGGAGCCTATGTACTTGAACTCGTCAGTCTCGCCAAACTCTGATGTATTTTTGCCCAACAGGCAAATTACGCTTTTCTGAAAATTTCGAATCCTGTATTGTGAGCTTTGAAGCAAATATTTTGAATCAATAAATTTGGTTACTGGGCACAGCGTAGGCGTGTCTACAAAAATCAACTTGTTTTCCATCAGCAACATTGAATTTTCAATAGTCTCAAATCAAATTTGTGCCCATTTCACATGGTTCTAAGTTTTCCATCATGTAATCGTAGCGTTTACATTGATGGCAAATGTGATATGTTAAAGTGTAATTATGCAAATCAGTTATTTGTCAAGAATTTTTTGCTGTCTGGTGCTTCATGAGACTTATGACAAATAATACCGGATACACAACACTAGGCGCATATAAAAAATTGGTAAATTTTTGGGTTGAGGAACTATGAAAATAGTAAATTGCGGTTGTTCAGTAGCATAGTCTTTTGTATTTGCGAAGTTGCGACAGTTAAGTGTATTGCTTATGTTGGTTGCAACACTCAACTCAAGAGAACGATATGTATGGTGACGATGAAACTGTATAAAAGTAAAGGGCTTACTTGCTTTTGTATCCAGTGAGTTGACGTAAACATTATGGATTAAATCCTCCCAGTTATCACCAATTTTGTCGATGTTCGATGATAATTGTAACGGAATGTCTTCGACCGGTGGAAATTCAAAGCTCTGTTGTACTTTTGTATCATAGCGTATTATAATATAGCATGTCTAGAATTCAACTAGGAGTTTTGATAAATCACTTATTAGTAGCGGAAGCGAAGCGAAAGCTACTTATGTTTTCTGTCATTTCTGTCCGTCTGTCTGTCCGATAACCGCGATTATCTCAGGAACTGCTTAACATATGTGAAATATGTTTGTGGATATGAATTTTTTGAGTTCCGGCTCAGTTCAAGTTTGTTTCAGTTTGACCGGAAGTGACCCCCTTGGGGGTCAAAGATATCATTCTATGACAACATAGTAAATGACATTTACAAAAGTTGTTTGTCTCATGAAGTTGAACAATATTTATATAGGACACTTTTCTCTGTGGCCCCCAATGACCCCCAAAATGACGTTTCAAGGTCAAACTTTACTTTTGCATGAAACGAAAAGGTATAATGGTTTGAATGACCCCAGACTCTCCTTTGACCCGGAAATGACCCCTTGACCTCAAACTGACCATTCAAGGTCAAATTCTACTTTTGAATGAAACGAAAAGTTATGATGGTTTAAATGACCCCAGAGCCTCCCTTTGCCTGGAAATGACCCCTTTTGAATGAACTAAAAAGTTAGGATAGTCTTGATACCCTGTTCACTCGGAGTTAACCCATAGGCCTCCAAAAACAAGGGCTTCTATTTTCTTGTCTAATGATTTTAATATTTTTCTAATTCTTTAGTTTCCTACTTCCGCTACTGGTTGACCGTTTTACCACGGTTTATTAAAATAACATTTGCATGAACGTAAGCCAATGTTAGAAAAGGGTTAAGGAAAATATTTAGTCCAACTGTCATGATATGGTGTCTCTCCTCTACGCAATGAACTATAGTTGTCTTAATGTTGGACAAACTACGGGGTATCTTGGTTAAATCTTTAAAACATATAAAAACTACTTATGGTCAAGTAAATTTAATTTGACATTTAACTTGAACAAAACTGAATACATAATTTGAACACGTATAGGCACGTGACGTGCATATATTTTCCTCAAAACATAATTACACTATTATCTACTTAGGGACCCTGGTTGAAATGAGGCATTTTTTAAATTTTAATCATTTGATGGTATTCATATCAGCTCAAGTCGTCATGCGTAAGTGTAATGGCGTGTGGCAGATTGCGAAACGTTCCGAGTTGAACCAATTAAAGTTTTTTCTATTCCACCAATTTTTGATCGGGTAATCTTCACAAATTCTTCCCAATAACAAAGATACGGGCACACACACAGTTAGACGCAACGTAAAAACGTAAAATGTTTAAAAAAAATCCAATAGCATCGACCTTTTTGCTTCCCGTGCATTTCAAAACAGTTTATCAAGCTGGCTAATAAAGACAGACAGAAGTTCGTAACTACTAGACCAACTTCGCCGACTGAGCTGTCTAGCGGTTAGAGCGTCTGTCTCTCTCTATAAATGATAAATGTTTTATTATTAATATCTAACTAAGATTTATTTTAAAGCAAAATACGATAATTTTAATGTTTTCAAGCACTTCCGTATAACACACACAAACGCTTTTAATCGATATAAATTGCCTTAAATCAGAATCAAAACTGAGTACTACAGACTAAGACTGCTTCAGTTAAAGTTCTTTTGATTCTTGAAAAATGTAAATTGTGGCAATATCGCCACACAGTGACGCAGAGCAATAGAGTGAGTTGTTGAGGTCTCATGAAAAAGAGGCCCTGGCCAGCGCATTGGATAAAGCTGCCCACCTTACCTTTTGCTCTGCTCGTCACAAAATTAAACGAGTCGAATAAAGGAAAGGGGATATTACACCCACTATAATTAATAGTTAAACAAATACTCAAGCTACGAATAAAATGTTCTTCCACTCTCCAAACTACCATCGCCTCCTACAGCACCTACGACCACCGCATACTTTCGGCCCACGATATATTAACACCGCCTAGCAAAGTAACGATTCCGAATTTATATTAACTTTCTCAAGTTATCAAAATCGTCATCGTCTTAAAACACAATTTCAAAGATGATGAAGTCATAAGAAAACTACATTGCGTAAATACTACATTTCATCAACTAGTAGAATTTATATAAATGATGCTGTAGTTGTTGCATGTAAAAAGTTGACACCGTGCCTTTAGTTGGAAATTTACAGCAAAACAGCAAACTATAGTGCTAAAGCCACAATTAGAAATCATGAGTGAGAAACCGGTGCCTGGCTTAACTCAGAAATTGACGGTAAAAATTAAAAGGATAAACTACCTTAGATTTCCAAATAATGCCCCAGTTCCAAATAAGACCCTATATCCTTATTAGTACCCCACCCTTAACGACCCAAATTTGAAATAGTGCCCCATCCAAAGTGGTACCACATGGGGTATTAATGAGGATATTTGCTGTACCAAGAAACTGGACTAGAATTGTGAAAAATTCGCGGGTTTATCGCACATGTTGTGTGTACAGTTGGAACATTTTGTAAAAAATAATTTAAATTAATTTGACGTATTATTCGGTTTTTCACGCTGACTTAAACGGCTTTTAGCTAACCTTAACTTCATGTAGCTAAATTGCAAAAGAACCTTCAATTCTAGTTGAATCAGCGCATTTTGGAGTTGACCGTAAGTGCAAATGGGAGTCTCTCTCAAACAAGTCTCTTGTGCCTTTTTAAATACTGAAACTAACATACTAACTCATACTCATACTAACAATTAATACTAAATGTAATTGATATATACAATGAATATAGCAATGACATTCACACATACATGAATTGCATCTACGCTTTGTAATTTTACAAATACACATTTGTTTACAACCCAAATTTATGTCAAAGTTTTATTTGAAATCGAAGAAAAAATGTGCTATCACAAAGGCTTCGGTGCAAACAAAAGTTGTGTTGAGGCATAGTTTTTGCGCAATTCTTTCTTCTGAGCCCATGCTTCTTTAAATTTTTTGAAACTCCTTTGCTCTGATTTGTCTACTTTACCTTCCTCCACATCTATCTCGTAAGTCCTATTATCGAGCATAACGTCGTACTTGTTTGAACCTGAAGCAATTTCAGTTACGCCAGGTGCAAATACAAATCCGTTCAGCGTATCCCGATACACCGCCAAAAGACGAGTATTAATTTTTTCTTTTGCTCCAATCTCATCGCTGAAATGTACCAAATACCCGTTATTTAGTTAAGGAGAACATGAATCTATTTTTTATGCTATTTGAAATTCGACTTTGGCCTGGTCAACATGATTCCTTGTGCAAGTGAGTAGGGGAGGGTGGTTTCGGCCAGTGAGTTTACTCGGAAGTTCTGAGAAGTAAGGCAAAGCGCTTTCTGCTAATCAGTGAACGTGGGGTTGACCACCGAGAACTCTACAGCGTGCAAAGGCAGAACACTGTCCTTCATATACCGGCCCAAGCCAACTCTCTACAACCGCAACTTCCCAGGCCTCCACCCACTCCTACCACACCAACACTTTTTTCATGTGCCGATTCGTGTAGAGATTCGATCTCGACAGCTACCCAAGTTAGGACAAGGGTCCTAACCCCTGGACTACGGGCCGTGGGCTGCATAAATCTATTGTACAACTGTTAAACTACATTTTGCTTAAGTCAATTATAATTTCAGACACGTTTTGGTTGTTAATAGAGTGCTAAACTTGGAGAAGACTTACCTTGGTACAAATGCTTCAACGATATGGCCTGTAACACTGGTAGAATCATTTTTGGTGTTTTTCAACGTTAATACTATTTCACCTTCTTCCTTTAGGACCTGTGAGTATACATAAAATTACATAAATAAAATGCTAATACGTTGAGTTGATGAGTTGCATTTCTTCAAAGTTAACCCTAATGAATTTTTTTATTGCATTAAAAAACTCAACTCTGCCCTATTCAAGCATTGAGCTCTGCTTTGCTACTAAATGAGGTCGCTGTTTTGGCCTAGTGTTTTAGAGTTTTTGTCGCTATACTAGCCAGCCTGAGATTAGCCAAAAAAAAGTCTTTGAAATTTGTTTATCCCTTAAAAGAAATGCCTTGCCTCTGACCTCGTGTATGCTCGTATTAAATAAGTTAGGCATACACAGACAGTGGATATGGAAATTACCAGAAAGGTTTCCCAATAGCTTTGAAGTAATCCTAAAAACTACTCTCATTTGCATAGAATCACCTGCGGTAATCAGGCAAAAGCTACGGCCGTACCTCACGTCAAGTTAGTATCCTTTGCTTTTGTGCTTTAGGTTTTTAAAAAAACGAAGTGTTAGGGATAGACTATTGTGCTTGCTGGATGACAGCATCTACGCTAATAAGCTCCTTCCGACCACGTCCCTACCGTTTTTACATGTTGACCATTCGCTTTGAGATAATGTCAAGTGTCTTTTTTTTTTTTACCTTTTTTTGTTATTAAACTGAAATTAAATTAAAAAGTAGGAGAAATTTACCTCTGATTTCTTAGTTGGATAAAACAACAAAATAGACGTGTGTTTCGAGTCAAGGGGAATATCCTCTCGTCCAAACTTTGTTTCTCCGCTTTGGTACTCGTGGTACGATGTAGCAAATTTGTACTTTTCGTAGCTTAAAGCGACTGTGGGTAGTTTGTCCAAACTTCTGTCTAACGCAAGTTGAGAGATAACTATACCGTGAAGATATGGGTTTGTTCTGATAAAATACACAAAAAACAGGTCAAGAAATTATTCAGTAAATACAAAAAAAAACAAAAAAAAACTATACTTGTGGTTAATACAAAGAAAACGGTCTGAGTTGTAATTGATCAAAATGTCAATGTCGCCGTCAGGTGTGGCCTCACCAACTTTAACACTTCTCAATTCTTGAATGTTCTGCAAATTAAAACATTGCTTCTAAATAATTTGCTGGATTACTTATTCACACACTTGCTAATTAAGTGTGTTAATTACCACTTGTGTCCCACCACCAAACGACAGGGTTAGGTTTACCAGCAACAAGGCAAAAGTAATTTGCATTTCGAGTTTAGTTTAGTATCAACCAGAGAAAAATGTTTTTTTTCTGTTAGTTGAATTATGAAGTTTGGATTTTCAAATTTATACTGACTGTGGCTATGGCAACACTGTACAGTTTTAATATTGTGAAAATTACCATAATCAAAGCTGCAGATAATAAAAGCAGATAATTTATAGTAGCCTCACATACAATTATGTGCCTGCTGCATTTAGATTACTAAAACTAATGCAAATTAATTTTAAAATTTATTCTCATATAGTTGGGACCCGGTATTATATTGACAATTTTTTATACTTGAAGTTGTATGATAACTTCACGTTATGCTAAACTACAATAAAATAATTTGCTCTAGGTGATATTTGAAAAGAAAAGTCAACAGGTCACCCGAAAAACGCGTTAAGCTAATTTGTTTTTCTGTTTTATATGGGTACCAACACATTACTAAAACAGTGTCAAAGTAACACATAAACAAAAATTTAGCAACGCTAGATTAGAGTATTTTACAATTTTCTTAAAATGCAATTTAATTAAGAATATTACAGTTCGAATACACCATCTTCGTAGTTGTGAAGGGACATTAGCTCTCACTTGCCAAATTCTTGACAACTTTTGTAATGGTTTGTAATTTTTACGTTTAATTTAATTGAACGGTCAATTCAATTCAATTGCAACGATTTAGTTTGTGAAGATTGTAGAGCTTTTATTTGTTTTTTTTTAAATGTTGATCAGATTTACTTAAACTTTTTTCTAGCGTTATTAGGGAAAGCTGAGTAGTTTAGGCTGCTATTACAATTACAATTCAGTTCTCCTGCAAGTTGTGTAAACGCGTTTCATAACGTCCTCTTCTACCACTTTGCTAGAGAATTGTTATCGACGTAAGTCCCTTACCCACATCAACTAAAGTTTTGTAACATTACTTAACAACGTTTAAAATTTTTTACTTACTGCCTTTGCTAATTTTTCCTTTAACAGTAATAAATTTTTCACAATCTTCAAAAATAGATGTTGCCTCCGCAGCTGAGTGCTGCTTAGGTAAGTTTGCCTTTCTGTGACACTGCTTCGTGTCATGAAAAACTAGCAAAATAAATTTGCTTTTTTTTGTTTTTATGGTCATGGGATGGACCGTCGGTTTCCCGTGACCGATCATCAAAATAAGTCTCACAAATGATACATAGTATATTTTTTTCAAAATAATTTGATTATGCAGCTACACAGAAAGACGGACAGACGGATAATAAGAGCATTATTTGATAGTTTCGCTTAGCAGCTGGTCAACATGTAGGGGAGTTTGTAAGGATATGGAAGGAAGGACTCGATATAATACTTGCATGTACATGTAGGCTGTCTTCTAAATTCTCACGAGGCTGTTTTGAAACTTTATCGGACCATTTAATTGTCCACTGATTTTGCAGCCTATTCACGAAGATACAGGGATTCAAGTAGTCGGAGACTAGGTAATTTATTAAGGGGCAAACCAATAATAAAGACTTTTTTGCGGCTGATCAGGGTTTTAAACCCTGATCAGGCGGCTGCCTGGTGGTGAGAGACAGAGCCTCTGACCACTAGACAACTGTGACACAGACGGACAAGATGTTATCATTAAGTAGTTAATTCACTACATAACACCTGAAAAACCTGTTTCAGTTTTTTTTTGTAATGTCTTGAATCCGGGTGTACATGAGAACGAAAGATTAAAACTGCATAGAGCTTAGTTCGACCAATAAATTAGTTATATTTATATATACTTATATATACAAATAGCTTTACAAACTAAAACTTATATTTTTCTATGCAGTTTCAGAGTAAGGTATTAAAGACTAACAAGAGCAGGAATATATTTTTGTTTTAGAAATTACTCTCCCGACATGTAACTACTTCTATTTTTCCTGTGTAGATGCCGTAGGTTGTAATTCAATGTCTATCGAATTAAAAAGTGCTAAAGTTAAAAAAACACCGATGTAATAGTTGCAAAACTGCATTTGACTCAGCAGTGAACTAGCCGCGCAGTGCCGTTTCGACCCCCTTGTTTGTCGTCAGCAAAGAAGCAGTGTTCGCAAAAGACAATTTTGTGAAAAGCGGTTTTATAGTATTTATAAATTAGTTTGAACTGCCTCCGGATACTTACAGGGCACATGCGACAGGGATACTTGCGACAGTGCAGCAGGGGCAATTGTGTGTATTGGTGACCGCCAGATGGCAGGTATGGCGGCGCAAGTGCACGTACAGCGTATGGCTTTAACTAAATTTTTATTATTACTGTGTATTGTTTTACGTGGGAAACACTGTAGGATCCAAATTGTGCTCGTATTTAATTATTGAATGCCCAACCATGGAACGAAGAGGGGAGTAGAGATCGGCTGGATTGGAAGGGAGTTTTTTTGCAACCGTTACTCACGGACAGGTAATTACTATGGTGAATAATTGAAGTGTATTTAAATTGTTAACATTATCTGACTTTTAGGAAGAGGTCTGATTAGGATCTGACGGAAAACAAAGAAAGGAGGAAAGAGAATGGAAGCGGCACATTCTACATCGACACAAGGCCACGACTGCCTATACGTAAATCACTATTGTCTACCCAAACTCCAGAACCAAAATCTGGAAAGAAAGGAGAAATAAGCTGTCATCAGGATGTGCAACGATTGCTATGTTGAGGCTGGTACACCATTGCAATTTTCCTAGTTGACCCTCAGCAACCGCTGGGAGAACGCAACTCTAGTATTGAGTTTCGTACACCATAGCTCCAACATATTTTGGGTGCCAATGCAAGAAATGCCGGTTGAGAATGGATCTCAAAAATGGAAAATTGGAAACAGCGCATCCAATCTGAAAAGGAGGGCGTAACGGAATATTTGCAAAAAAGAGACATTTTCTGTTTTTGGCGTCAATTCGGGAGTCTTGTAAATGAGGGTGAAGTATCAGACCCCTACTACCTAAACATACTATACCTACTATCTAAATCAAAATAATTTTAAATGCAATTTATTAATTAAATTTAAATTACTTATTAATTTAATTAACTAAATAAGAATAAAGTTTACCCGTTCGAATGTTAGGGCGCAACTAGACGGACAGACAAGGCAATCCCATAAAGTAGCTAATACGCTACTTATGGATTTCTCAAACAAAGAAACGTCATTTGACGGTGGCAGAAGGGCGACCGCGCCTTACAAACAGTTCCTCCAATTTTGTTTAATCATTGTCCGTCTAGCGTCAATGTGGCCAATTGTCTGCACGTAATAACGATGTGAAAACGGATCATTTTTGCCAAGAGATTTGAGATGAGTAGTGATATCCCGGTTGATTTATTTTCTCGCCATTGAATTGCGGTTTGTGGGATGGAGGACAGGGGCCGGCGAGCAGAAATTTAGAACTTCTGCTTTAGAAAAACTTTTTTTTTCGTTTCTGAAGAAAAATAAATCATAAATATTTTACACATTTTTTAAATTTTAAAAAGCACGGTTACTTTAATTGGTAACTTTTATGAAGCTTTTTATGACACAGTCAATGGGGACTTGAGGTTTCTTTGTTATTGTAAATCCTGTGACGAAGGGACCCACATTTTGGAGAAAAGTAACTTGAAACTCAAAAACTAAAAAATATTTTTTTATATGCTTTTTTGTTTACAAAATGATTCCGTTTTGATTAAAAATAAATTTTTTTTGTTTGAAAAATTTTTTTTTATTCTTTTTTTGTAAAAACAGGATTTTTTCTTACAAAACAAATATTTTTGTTTCGAAGCTTGGGGGAAATTGTAGAGCTGGAAAATGTCCAGCGTTTATAAGGGCTTATATGTGGTGGCAGATTTGCAATTGAAAATTTCTGATGTAACCGATGAGCACACGAAGCCCCAAAATGCAAACTCAAATTACGGGTAAAAAAGCATTATAATTATGGTTGTGAATATCAATCTTGCAAGAGGCCTGTAACATATAATTACGCCATGCTAATTATAGCTTTAGACTCCTATTACATTAATTGATGGTTTCTGTATGTAATTGAACTATTTGTGCATAATTAGATTGGCAAGATGCTTAATACCAAAATTGATTTAATGACCTTTTGATATGTTGCATTGATGACAAGAAACCATAATATGCGCATTGATTGCTGTAATCTGAGCAGTTTTATTAATTACTATGCATATAATTCGACTGGAAATTTGTATAAATGACCAACGACAGTATGATACAGAGCATACATTACTCTTTCGAAGCGAAGTTTCCAACACTCGCTAAAAGCGGGCGTGTATTTCTTGCGGGCTTAGGTGCACAAAATGCTAAGTAATTACGAATTTGCTATTTTAAAGAGAAGCCTAATCGTGTTATCTAAGTTTAAAATATTTGAGGTTGAGTTTTCAAAAGATTTGGAAAGATGCCAAGTTGTGACATATTGCCTTCCGCAACGCCTCATTGGGGTCTTGTCACTTGCAATATATATATTCAACATGTTAGTTTGCATTGTACGCCTACCAACGGCGGAGTCCACACATGTAAAAGTAACTTCCGCTTTTCTTATCATCGGCATGCTAGGCATGATGTCATTTCGTATCACATACATGCTCTACTACAACGAGTTTGTACAATTAGTTAACAATTTATTTGTGGTGGGAAGAATTCTGCGTAAGTTGCAATCAAAAAGTGTGCGTTACTACTATAACTCAAGCTTTTAAATACTTGTTTTTTAATGACACTTTTGTTTTAAATGCGCATATTTGGCTTTCTGGATAACCAAAAGATCGGTTTTTAATAGAACATTACGTTGAAAACGAAGACTTCACTAAACCTGTTGTATCTAAACGTGGTAAACTGTATGCGTTCGCCGTACTTTCAATAACTATTTGCTCCACTGCATCTGCATTTCAAATCTACTTTACAAATCACTCTATGTTTACGACTACTTTTACCCAAATCATTTTTGTTGGCACATCGACATACTATTCTATTTTGATAGGATCCGATGTTCTGGCGTTCTCAAGTACGTTCATTCCATCTATTCTGACGTTGGTATTTTGGTTACGAAAAGCTTGGTGAGTTGAAAAATTTTGCAAACAAATACATTAAATGTGAACGACAAAATACACAAAAAAGTTCACTATTATCGAATATGTTAAATATTTAAATTCAATATTCTTACTAATGATACAAATATTTACTAACTTGACTTAATGAATCTATAATTCTAATTCAATTCGAATTTATTAGTAGCAATATATTCTAAAACTAAGTCCTTGAAACTACTCTTGACGCAGCCTGACATGGCCACAAAGTTTGCAACATTCGGAAGACACATGTATTTACGTGTTTCGTTCAATGCAACTACTCAATCAGTTGCATAATGTTCTTTACGGCTCTGTTTTACTTCCTGGATTTAAATTGGCAATGGTTCTTTGTTTCTTTGTTTCTGCATTTGCTGTAGTACGTCTGCGGCAGTCTCTGCCCTTTTTGTTTCTGGTGATTTTGTTATTTGAAATGTTTAATACGGTCCTTGTAATGGCTCCTGGAGCCCTGCTTATGTCAACGGTGTTCAATATCACTTCCAAATTTAACATGAATTTGATGATGCAAAGTCTAAGGCTTCGACCAGCAAGCGACAAACATAATTTGTACTTGAAGAAAGCACTTATTTCATTTCCGGTTCTCAAATGCAAAATTGGCAGCTTTTATCACATGGAAAGTGTAAGTATTTAAAATATCAAAAAATTGGTAGAGTCAATATTATTTAATCATTTGTTTATACTTTAGGAAGCGAAATTAACCTTACTTGACAACATTGCTCGAGGAGTTGCATTCAGCATTGTAACTTTTGGTTAATGCCATTCCAGTGCACTAAGAAATGTGCGATCAATACAAGCATTTTATGCTGCATCAGCAGTTTTTATTTTGGAAAATTGAATTAATATATAATCATGGAATTCTTACATTGAATATATTTATAGTTTTCCAGAATGCCGAAGTGAAATTACTGTACTACTAAAAATTATCAAAGTGTAATTACTGTATTACAATTATCATTTAGGCAAAACAAGCCCGTCGTGGGACAGCAGGATTTTCGTTTTTATCTTTGGATCCTCCTGCCCTATAAATAGCTTGTTTAGCTATTGCAACATGTAAAGTGCATAAATTGGTTTCCAATGACTATGGACCAGGAAGTTTGGGGAATTTTTGAGTTTCTAGCTAACAACAGTATCCACGCACCTTCCAAAGAAGTCATCCGTCTTGGCAAGTTTATTGAACATGCTGACCAGAAAAGATCATTTTATGTTCGTTTCCAGTCGTTGAGAAATCGTCAGCAAGCACTGGATTTCCTTAGACAACTACAGCAGAACCTTAATCGGTAAATAAGAACCCTGCAGCCAAAACAAGCACTCCACGCTGGACAATCTAGAGGTCATATCTCAGATTGTCGAATGGAAGAATAAGGAAAAAACGTTGAGACAATGTTCAATTCAATAACGACACACCAAAATCAAGTTGCATTTACCAATTTCGATTCTCATCTTTCTAGTGACTCACTGCCAGGCAATTCTCATCTTGTTTTCCGCCTAGCAAATGGAACATTTCGAATCGGATGAAAGCAACAATCACAAACCGTCTCCTCTACGAAATCACCAATATTGCTAACAACCAAGAAAACAACGATGTGGCGCCACGCCCATGTTCAGCAGGCGTCATGGCCTATTTATAACAAGCTCAATCCCTGACTTAATTTTCTCAACATACTAATAATATTCTTCCGCATAATTACTATATACAAAACGAAGTTGCCGGCGGTGGTTTGTGAGTGGTCAGGCATTTACTTCACCGAGTGTTTTCTGTATCGTTTACAACAAAAGACCATATAGCCTAACGGTTATACAATTAGCTGCACACTCCAACATCATGGGTTCGAGTCCATCAACATTCATTTTTTTTTCATTTTTTTTTACAATCAACCTTTAGAAATGGCCAAAGATCATCTCATCATCAACTTTTAAGTCACAAATTGTGACTCCAATTAGTTAAATGCAATTAACAATAAAAAAACTAAAATTATAGTAATTTGTTTAAAAAAGTAATTTTTATTTCGAAAATCATGGTTTAAATTTAAATGGTTGAAAGTACTAACTCCTGGAACTCCAAATAGCTTAAAAGAATTCCTAATCAGTTAAATGCAATAAACTGTTAGCAATAATTAACTTTTGAAAATAGAGTTGTCGAGAACTGAACCTAATTGCGTCCTTTAAATGGCTCAAAACCTTTTCTAACTAGTGACTTGTCATGTTGATATGGGTGAGCCTTAAATCAAATTAACTTGAATTGTATTGAACTAGTGAAATGTAGTATATGAATGTATATATAGGAGTTTATATGGGTATTTAATTTAATTGTTATTCAAAGCTAATCACAATAGTTATATACAAATAATTTAGCAGATGCCTTATCTGTAGGACTGCTTAAGGCGATGTGAAAAGTTTACATGCATTACTTTTCTGGTAGTGCGAAAGGAGTTTATGCAGAAATTAATGCGGGCCGCCATAGAAAAAAAAACCTTTCTTTTATGCTACTAACGCCAAATATAGGCAGCGTATTACAAATTTTTTTTTAAATGAATTTACTTAGGACTACGCAAACAAACCCTTCCCCAGAATGGAGGAACCAATAAAAGTTCTACTGTATTAGGGCGGGTTCGATATTATGCGGGCTAGCGGGCTTGGCATATAAGTAATATTTTCTATTGCCGTATTTACCTTTGAGGTGAGTGAGATAAAATTTTAATTAAAATGAGAATTTTTTTTGCTAAATTTTATAGTAAAATTTGTTGAGCGACGAGCAAATCCAAGGAAGTACACAAGTACCACGCTATCGCTCATTGCAACTACTTAATTAGTTACATAATAATTTCTACGGTTCTGCTTTGCTTCCCGGATTCAAATTGGCTATGGTTCTGTGCATTTTTGTTTCCGCATTAGTCTGCACTAGTACGTTTACAACAATTTCTGCCAATTTTAGTTTTTATAACTAGTTTTTTATTTGAAATGTTCAATATAATCTTGTAATGACCACTGGAGCTCTCTAACGTAAAACGTATTCAATGTCACTTTTTTGGCAAAAATTTAAACAGTGTGATATTGTAAAAAATGTAAAAACAAAGTATACACAAGGTATAAACAAATTTTAAACAAAACAAACAAAGTTTAAACGATAAGAAATTTAATAAAGTAAACAAAGTGCGAACAAATTATAATGTAATGTATAAACAATGTATAAACAAAGTGTCAAGCGAACTAGATTACCAATTATAAACAGTTTGCTACTGTAAATACAAAAACAATTCTAAACAGTTAAATATTTCTCGTCTTATTCCGATTGGGATGTGATACATCAACCCTGCTTTTGAATCCGGTTCTTATGAGCATGAGGCAATTTTAGCTCAAAGGACGCCACTTCATCATGTAATGAACAAAGACACAAAAAGGTGGGAGATGTCAAAAATTCTCTACTTTCACTTAAAAATGGCGCTATTACGCGCTATTTAAGACCTACAAAATTTTAAACATATTTTTAAACCATTTTCTACGGGAACAATTCCAAATTTCCAGTAGATGGCGCCACCGTGCTATTTTTACGGATTTTTTGTTTAACAATTGGTACTTACTTCATTATATGATGAACATAGGATCAGGAAGGTTAATTGTGATTTACAGTTAGTAAAAATTGACTTTTGAACATTGAGTTTCACATGCAATTGTGGGTTCTTACGTACGCTGAAGCTGACTATGAACTTTGTTTGCCTCAAAATGATTCTAAATTAGTTAAATAAAATTAATAAATACTCATAATAATTGTAGTTATAATATAAGGCATAGTTGGCGGACAATGCTAAAATTAAACAAAATGTTATCGAATTAATTCATTTCAATTTTACATTTATAGGTAACATAAAGTTATGATAAGTTAAATGTGACCCGGTAATTTACCGATCTATAGATATTAAAGGCCTAAATAATACAGGTTCTCGATATGAAGCCTTTAAAGTCAAATTCTTGACCATAAAGTCGTCGCCAAAAAAATCCAATGCTATACACGCTGTGTGTTTATTCAGAAAGGCTTCCGTAAAGCACTTAACCAGTTTCGCCTCTTTGAGTCGGTTTTTAAGTGCTCTAATTACAGGTAACCTACTCGTGCGGAAGAAGTTGTAGGCACCGGATCTAATGTGATGGAAATTTAACTTATAGAAACCTGCCTGAGCCAGCTCCTCTACGGTTTTTGGAACAACATTGTTAAATTGAGGTAGTGAAAGGGATGCAACTTACTCGGTTTTGTATCCAGTTGAAATTACTAAAACAAAAAACGACCAGAGTTATGTTACGAAGCTTGTTTGCCACTTGCCTAATTTTCGTGGCTTTTGACAAACATTAACCAATATGGACCATACCAATAGAAGTGTATATTGAAGTTTACTTTTTGTTGTACATAGTGTGTAACACAATTGAAACAAGTATAAATGTGGCGATTATAAGCATCCAAACAGTGTATTGAGAGGAACCAAAGAGAGCCGTTGAGCTGCGGCTATAATTAGTATCGGCATGTGCCGTCCAATAGAAGAAGTGCATATGAAAAATGAAGCGAGTCATATCGACAGCTTTGTGGTGCTCGAGGATGTTACCCAATCTGGATAGGTCAGCGACTCTGGTAGTCAGCAAGCCAATGGCACCTGTCCAGCTCCCATTTTGAAGCAAAATCAGAGAGCAGGGGGGTAATGGTCACGTGATGCGTAAAGTTGAGGGCCTTGCCGGCATGTTTGAGTATGTCATTGGTAATACCGTGAAATTGTAGACCTGTATCGGAAGGTTTTGCGATGGTAAGTGGAGGTAAGCAAAGGTGGGGTTGCAACAAGTAGGTGTTTCCAATTTAATACTTTAAGAAATGTTTGATGGGAGCTCACACTAAAAGTTGACCATAATGCATTGCAAGATACTATTGCAAGACATTGAATCGCAATATTTGCTATTTCTAGATAACTCATTATTTTGCAAAAAAAAAATATATATTACAAAAAAAATTAAACCACTATGTTTATTGGTTAAAAAGAAAACATTAGCGTTTGGTATGTGTTGTATGGTGTGGTAGTGGTGAGTGGAAGCGTGTTGTAGTTGCGGTCGTGAAGGGGGGATATGAGCCGGTATGCGAAAAACAGGGTTCGGCATCTGCCTAAGCAGAGGCTCCTCGGTGGTCAAACCCACGTTCTCTGTTCAGCAGAAAGCTTTCAGCCTCAACCCTCGGAACTTCCTCGTCAACTCACAGGCCGAGACCACCCTCCCCCACTCACTAGCACAAGCGAAAGCATGTTGACCAGGATATATGCAATTGTCAAATAGCATTAAAAAAATGCTTTGCGAACTTAAAAATTAGTATTATTATTTCTTTACAATAAAATAATTCCAAATTTTTCCATATACAACATAAAGTAAAGATTAATATGGTAAAATAGTATCAAAGCTTTGATGCTACTTACCTCGGTTACTGAAAAGCTGCTTAAAACCATTCAGTTTGCTTTTTAATAACAAATCTCATGAATTAGTAATGATGTAATGCTTGACTTTGATAAATTATCGTATCGTTATTTATACGGATTAAACGAAACTGTTACACCTGGTTAAAAGGTTGACAGGTTGCGGCTTAAGCATTAGCTGATAAAATAAAAAATCAACTGAAATTGACAAATCATACGTCATTGGGTTATTACTAAATCATGGACCACAAGACTCCTGGAAAAATGCACAATGAGCGTAAACTAATAAAATATCGTTTACAGTTTCTCCCATGTCAATAAATTGATTATTGAATATTGAATTAGAATTGATGTCATTTAGTTACGTGTAAATGAGAATCTCATTTGAATACTGAATAGTACTAGTTGTACACTTCTTGGAAATCAAGCTGATTTCCTTCAAATTTATAGTTTCCTCATTATTCATATTACAAACAGCATTTTTGAATAGCTTTGTGTTCAAAATAGTTTGTGAAGGGAAGACACTTGTAAGGGACATGTAAGGGAGTAGTTCGGATATGGTAGGAAGGATTAATTAGCCAATTAGCATACATGTATGCAAATGAGGGTAGCCTACTAAATTTTCAATAGGTTACTGGCGGAACTTTTTGGTATTTTCTGTTTTCAGATTAGGTAGCCTAATCACAAAGGTATTGGCACTGACAGTAAGCTTCAAGACAACTCCTTAAAGCCCGTGCATACCGCTCAGTATGAAAATTCATTGCGGGGGCAGTTGGCGTCCTGTTACTTAAATAAGTTGGAAAAGCGATGTTCCGTGACATTTTTTGGCAGTCTATGATTTATAAAGTATTAATATTGCCATTTTGAGCCGCCGTAGAAGGCGCTGCCTGGGTTTCCAATTGTCCAAAAATGGCCAAATCCAAGTCCATCAAGCACCGTCGGAGAGCATGAATGTTGGCCAACATCTTGGGATGCCGCAGGGTGCGATGGTTTATCTGGCGTTGCCATTGTCCGCTATCTGTTTTTAGAATCATCTAATTTTTGAATTTCCAACTGAATTAATGAAGGAATACAAATCATAGAAATTCAAATGTGTCGTATCAGCAGTATTGTTATAAATTCAAATGTGTCGTAACAAATGTATCGTTTTTACGTCTTGAAAAGCAATTATGTTGTTCAAATTTCTTAAATTTTCGTTTCCAAAATTTTGATAGATGAAAACCAAAATTTTTCTCTGCAACAAAAGGTAGCACGTGAGTACAAAAACTGCGAATGATACTACCGAAGTTATAAGCACGGCAAGATAACGCGAGAACTATGTTATAACATGTCAAATTAAACATTTTTAACTTATTGTAAGGTTATTAGTAGGTTTGGTTCAGTATTTTAAGTGAATAACGAACACACCTTAAGGGGTTAAAAACTTTAATTGTTAATTCATTCAACATTCATTTGCTGGGTTTTAAAAATTGGAATTGCTAATGTTTTAATTTCTAGCGTATTACACCTATTTAGTACTACAAATAGCAAATTTTGTTTAATCTTAAATCCTTCCAAAGCAATTCCTGCAAGTTCTGCGGATTGCCGCTTCCATTACGCTGTGCTCTGGCTTATTGCACTGCCAAAAACTCGGGAAGAGTACGACTTAATCTGGAGCAATGCATTCCTCCCAACTCACGAGGGGTCCCCGCGTCGTGATCGTGTCCTATTGGCTCGAAATCAAAAATATAGATTCAACTAGTTCTAAAACTAACCCCTTATCTCGCTTTTTACTCCATGGCCATAAACTTTTTCAAAATTTCG
>JAQFYP010000547.1:0-21949 GCA_034694865.1 Bilobella braunerae | reverse complement strand
TTAGGGAACTAGTACTAAAGTTGAGGATAGGTGACATATCCAAACACGCGCGGCACCAGGAAAAGTTCCCTTGTAAGAATAAGCCAAAACTTTCACTCTTGTTAGAAGGGTCATAAATTTTTCCACGCTTCATTTAATTTTGAGGGACTCTATATAACTCCCGCATTGCATGCACAATCATTGTCTTCCAACTTTCATAAAAATGATTAAACTTCAGAAAAGTCTTCTGCATTTTGCATTCGGAAGGTGAAGATGTGCACGTAGTGTTTTTGCTGTTTACGTTTAAGTTTTCTTTAATTGAAATAAGTGTTGATTATGGCTTACGCCAAGTGCCAAATAAACAATTGATTGATTTAATTGAAATACTGCACAATTCAAAACAAGATTGCAAAATTCAGAAAACCTTTTTTTTTCATAAATTTAAAATATAGACAAGAATTAGAATAATTTTGTTTTACCATTAATGCGTAGTGTGCCGTCGCCGTCAGTGAAAATGCGATGATTGAGATGGAATGATTTTGAATTTTTGTACCACGTTATCACAGGTTGTGGATTTCCCTCTGCTCTGCATGGCATTTCCACTTTAGAGCCAATCACTTCTGAGGCATTCAGCGCTCCAATAGAAACTATCGGAGGAGGAAGATCTTCAATATCGGTCACCTAGTGGTTTGCAAATAATTTTATTTTGATTTGAAACCATCAAATTTAACAAGAAGCAAATATTTGAAAAGTTACAAAGATCTAACACGATGTTCTAATGTGTTTGTTTACAATTATCAAAACATAAAATATTGCGTTGACTTAATTCATTTGCATCATTTAGTAATGAAGTAAAAGAAAATGGTTGTAAACAAGTTTTGTACCTTGACATGAATTTTGTGCATCACTGAACCAGCAACGGAAACTGCAGCACAAAACCAGGGTCCTTCATCTCTTGGTGAAGCGGCCACAATCTGAAAAAATTAGAAAAAACGGTTCAGAAACTCAAAATTTTCTAAAAATTAATACATTTCGACAGTTTGATTGAATAAAAATTAATATTGAATGAAATCCGTATTTTTCAAAATTAAAAAAAAATTAAAAATTAAATAGCATTTGATAAAACAAGGTTACAATTTACTTTTACAAATTTACTATTTAAATTTATGATATAATTCTGACCTTGCTAAGAAATATAAATGACAATATTAGTTTTCATTGAAATATTAAAAAAAACATGCAAAACCTAAGCAAATCGAATTCTTTTTCAAACAAAAATATTCCAGCAATTTCGAATCCAAAATCTTAAGAAATACCTTCAGTGAGCCTTGATAGTTGACATGGAAATTTTGCAAAGTTGTTCCTTGAAAAATGATGGAATGGCTTCCTTCCTTGGACCAAAAAATAATTGGCTTTGGTTCTCCAGTAGCTGTACACTCCAAAATGGCAGTGGAGTTAGGCTGAATTTCTAGATCACGCGGTGAAATCAGCATGACAGGAGGAGCTAGGAATATAAAAAATAATAGGACCCTTACTTCTGGCTTGAGGGATTTATGGTGTTCTAAATTTTTTAATAAAAACGTCTTATAAGCAAGATTCAAAGGTAAGGAGATGTACCAACGTTGGAATTTTGGAGTACCTGGCCATTCAAAATGCACTTTCTTTTTTACGATACTATATTTTTAAGAACGCTTTTTAGAACACCTTAAAATCTGTACTTACTGAGAACTGTTATTGCTGCATCAGCGGTTATGGACCCAGCTTTGTTTTCCGCAACGCATCGATATAATCCCGCATCTTCTGAAGATACGTTGGAAATGAGAAGGCGCTCTTCGTCGAATCGAGCCCTTTTCAACGGCAAATTCCCTTGAGCTTTCTCCCAGGAAATTTCTGGTGGTGGATCCCCTCTGGCAACGCAAACTAAACAAAAACCAAAAACAACACAATAAAGTCCGTGTAGTACTATAAACTCAATGCTGAGTCGTCAGTTGTGAAACGTGTGATAATTTAAGTTAAACCTGATAACTACGATTACTTAAAACTGCTAAATAGGTTTTAGACAGTTGTCATAACTTCTGTGTGAAAATTGTAAATTTGCCGAAACGGTAGCAAATTACACAAACGAAGTATAGAACAATCTTCACAAAAGTTGGCATTTGATTTTCAGTAGTTGTTTTCAAATTTTCCTTAAACAGGAATTCTTATAGACATGAAAGTAACTCAATATAAAAATTATGATCTTCTTACCCAGTGAAACGTCACTTCCTAAAATTGCTGTAGTATTTGCAGGAGTGATTGTCAATTGTGGACGGACTATAATATATGAATAAAATTGTCACAAAATTCGCGAAACTTTTATATAACTTGAAATAAGCTTAATCCAAAATGATACTGCCAAAAATAATGTAATTTTAAAATTTTGTTTCACCTGTTACGCGTAGATGCGCAGGATTAGACTGTCTTGTGCCCACAATACTCTTGGCCAGACAAACATAGTTTCCCTCATCTTCTTCTCGCACTTTTGAAATTTTTAGGCTACCAGTACCAATAAGGCTAAAGCGTCTGAAATATTTAAATACAAAGAAAATTTTAGTTTGAATTGATAAATGCCTATGCAAACCTTCTAGAGCATTTTATTTCAAGGCTATGTGCACGATTATATTACTATTTAACAAAATATGTTCCAATTAGTCAGTTTAAAAAAAATAATTAAGTAAATTATTATGTCCAAAATGTGTATCCGAATGCTTTTTTTTTTGTAAATAATGACAATATATTTTAAGATTACTTGATTTTTCTCTTCTTTCAATAAACAATTAGCTTGTTAAGGCTATTCAGTTATAAATATTGAGATTTATTTTTATATTCACTTATTTCTTCATTAATCAGAAGGAAATGCAAGAGAATTATTGGTAAATAAAATGTGTATCTCTGCGCGTTTGTACACGTAGGGTAATCTTACCCCGTCCCTTTGAGATCAATTATTTGTCCATTCTTTTTCCAGAAAACTTTTGGTTCTGGATTCCCTCGAGGGGGCTCACAGTCGAAGACAGTACTTTCCCCTTGAGCCACCCAACCACTTT
Organism: Bilobella braunerae; assembly: GCA_034694865.1. Taxonomy (NCBI): domain Eukaryota; kingdom Metazoa; phylum Arthropoda; class Collembola; order Poduromorpha; family Neanuridae; genus Bilobella; species Bilobella braunerae. The sequence continues at coordinate 18,887 of JAQFYP010000547.1, read as the reverse complement.
GCGGAGAAGCCCGAAACTCTTCCTGAAGTGCTACAAAAACAATTTTAGGCATCAAAACGCTACCAGACAATGCAATTATTCTCTCATTATAGTTGCACTTTATGTTTCAAGAGCACCGTACAATACCATAATACCTAGCACAAGCATCTATTATTTGTCCAAACATCGCACAAACTTGGAATTTCCAAATTTGTCCACTTAAGGTGCAAGTTTCATTATGAATAAGTAGTATGGTAGCATGTAGCAATTGTGTTTTGGAGTCTTCCTGGGCTTAGTGTTTTTTGTTGTGTATGTGCGCGTGTGCAACGAGGTGATTAACACCAGTGGTTCATGAAATCATCAAACTTGGCAAGATACTTGGTTAAAAATAATTATGAGCCACATGTCGAGTTCCCAATGAATAGGATTATTTATTATTCTTTTCAAATTTTAGATTAAAGCTATCCTCAGGAGAAAAGAAAAGCATGTGGCAAAATAAGGCTTTTTGTGTTATTTAAGACTAGCTATAAGCTGAAGTTTTTAATAGAAGAACGTGCGCGTTTTTCTTTTTTGTAAGTACAAAATTGAAGTAGTTATCACAATGAGTAACCAAGCCAACTATAATATTGTGTTGAAGGGGAATGAATTTTTGTATTATTATTTGTTAAGGACACGCAACATACTATTGTAAAGCAGAAGACTATTTTTAGCCTAGCACATGTGCATCCTTCAAAAAAAAATTTCAAATGTCGTAAAACAGGTGTAATTTTTACATCTGCTTTAGAAACAAATAGTGTGCATTAGAATCCAATTTGGAGATTAGGATCTAACTTAATTGAGTTTTTTTTGTGAAGTTAAGAAAATGCTATTAAGATAAAAAATTTTTTCAGTGCTAGTTACACACTAGAGGTGTTATATTATGTACAAATTGTTCACAAGCAGTCGATTTACAGTCTTGCATATGCACTTAAGTGTGCATGCATAGGACACATTAATTTTGGAGACCAGAAACGATGTGCAAGAATGAATCTAATACTGAATAGGATACATTGCATTGAGACCCACCTGAGCACCTGACACTTGTCAAATCGTGTGCTTTTCCTATTAATAACATAAAATATTGCTTTGCGTGCCACCAACAAACACCCTAAATTGCCTCCTACTGTACACATGTAAATCTTCAATATTTGCTAAACACGAACTTGCCCTCTAATGTCACATTTTTCTGGACAAATGCAGGATATTTATATACCCGATGTCATGCATTTGTAAAGTACATGTAAATAAACGAAGGTTCACGCGCCACAAAAAGTAAAAATATTTTAAAGACAAAAACGTTCCTTTATTACAAAACCTAACCAAGGATACCTCACACTCAATTCACAGTTATTCTCAAATACTTCATTGTATTCGAAATTGTTAGAACAAACTAAAAAAAAACAATTTAAAATCAGCTAGGTTTAATGTAAAAGTATTTGAAGTTGCTAGGAGATATTTAGGAATAAATCAAGCTCAACAAAATTAAGAACTTGTAAGATTTTTCGTCTACATTCTAATAACATCGTTTGTTTGACCAACTAAATTGTTGTGATAATCGTGAAACCGCGCACAACAAAAAAGATTCAAAAATGGCGGTTTTGCTGTAACCTTATATCAAATTTTGAAGGCGTTTCAAGTGATACGGTGTACATAAAATTCATGTTTGCCGAATGGCCTTTGAAGCTAAGCAGCGTAATCTATCATTTGGAAATTAATAAATTTTGGAAATTAATGCATCTTCGTGCCTTTTCAAAAATTGAAGCTAAGGAGGTCTTTTTTCTAAAAGTGTAAGTGATGGGATCAAGCACAAAGTTTAGTGGCTCTCGAGGGACTTAAGGGCCCTTGCACCTCCTGTCTCTGACACATCCATCAATTACTTTGTGTCACTCCAAATTTCATTAAATTTCACACACGTCTTGTGGGCCACTCACTCCTCCGCACAGCACAAGGCAGAATGTGAGCAGCCGTCCTTCGTAAGTGCTTTAGAGTTTTTTGCTAAATGAGTTTTGCCTCAGCTGCTACTCGTTGCCTCTTGATTCAATTTTCCCTCTCTCCCAAAAACTTTTTTTTCTTATATTGATGCCATTTATAATTTACCAGTTTGACACCGCACAGCCAAGGAAGAAACCCCAAGAACTTCAATTTCAAGTGCATTTCACTCAAAAATTTCTTCAAAAAAAGCTCTATTTCTCTTGAAACCCAGTATTTCTTTTTGTTGAGTAGGTGAAATAAATGGAAAATCGATGTAGGAAAAAAAAGTTTCTTACTTGCAACTTCTAGTGTGGCGTCTCTACTTGTAACTTGGCCAAAAGAGTTGACTGCTCTGCAGGCATAGATACCTGCATCTTGAGATCGAACCTGAAAAGATAGACCACAAAATTGGAATTCAGCCAAAAGGCGATGCGTGGGACGCCAATTGTAATTGAATAATGCGTGTCATGAATCATGGTGACAATTCTGTTAGGATCACATACACGGAGGAAGAAGAGGGATCCTGACGGAAGTGGAAAACGCAGTTGTCTCGAATCTGAGATCTGCGTAAGTGGCCTTCCGTCTTTTGTCCATATTATATTTGGCGACGGATCACCCTCTGCTTTGCAATTTAGAGTTGCTGGCTCATTGCGAGGAACAACGGAGTCTACAGGGTGTTCCGAAATTTTTGGCGGTTGACCTGCGTAACCTAGAAATGCAAAAAACAATCCATGATATTCATTTCATTTCATTTGGTTATTTCCCATGAACAAACGTCCATGGTCTTTTGAGTGATACCGAAAACAATTTTTTTCTCAAATTACAGGTGGTACAAAATAGGGAAATGAAAACATTCATGCAATTTAAAAAAAAATAATACACTTCACAACTTTGTAAAACTTCCATCCGCAATGAAAACAAAAATGATAAACAAAACTATATTGTTAGCGTTACTAGCGTTAGCGTTAGCATTACTTTGAATTCGAAGGTGCCCGTGTTTATCTTTTCAATTTACACTATGTTTGACTTAAACATTAAGGCTCGTTGAAGGAAAAAAAACAAGGGAGTATTCATTTTTTCGAAGAAAAATATTTTGTACCTAAGTTCATCACAAATATAAAAAGCTATTTTTTTTTTATAAAAACATAATGTCACCATTTTATTTCAAACAGAAATAAAATGCTTGACTTGAACGTTCCTGTATTTTAAATTTTATCGGTTTCATTCTACGTAAGAAGAGAACAATATTTGCAGGTTTCGAACAGTATGATATTCTAATTCAGACTGTAAATTTTTCGCATACCAAATTAAGTTAGAGCTAAATTAAAAAATAATAGTATTGATATAATCTAATTCATTTTACTATTATATGCTGAAGTCTTTAAAAATTAAATTATTTGAAAATTTTTAACATTTCCTGATCAAGCATTGGCAAGCCTTTTGATCTAACTTTTTTTAATTTCCCAAAAACGACTAAATACTTCACCAAAAAATAATCAATCTAACTGAAAATAATTTCCGATTCTGAGAAACTTAGTTTTTACTCCAAATGATTGTGCGCGTATTTGCCCATGAAATTAGCCCAGTATACCTACAAACTAGTGAACAATAAAGCAGAGGGCCTTCAAGGGACACTTCGCGTTAAGTTTTGAGCTTCCCTGAAGGGCCTCTTCGTGCCTCACTCTTCTGTTTGGCTATCGTTAGTGTAAATTGCATAACATTATCAGCAGAGATTTAACGGAAGGCTTAGGAAAGCAAGTGTAGCCTCGCCATTACATCTAATGGGAAATTCGTGTTAGAGCAGCCTCAATAGAAAAGCTTATCATTATCGCCTCTCCTTATTGTTATGTTTATATTTAGTAGGCTCCCTCAGTTTTGAAAAGCCCCAACATGCAAATAGGTAAACTTCCTATCACAACAAAGTAGGAAACAACCACGAAAACAGTATTTGCATCAGCTTGCAACCCCAAATTACCCTTTCTTATCCACTAATCTCCTAATAATATCAGCTTCCTAGCAATATCATTAATCGTAACGTTGAAACATTCAAGGTAATCATAGCCTCTAGATAAGGTAGGTACAATTCCATCACAAAAGTAGTGCTTGTGCAAAACTTGACACTGTTTGGTTGCAATTTAGAAACATGTTACGAAAGGCTGTTGGAAAAAAATTATTTGAAATTTAACATAAACATTACTTGAAATTGCAGAAAACATACATTTTAGGAAATAAGGAAGTAATTTGACCCAGCATTTGAAATGGCCATAAACAATATTTAGTAATGCTTTGTACTGATTCGAAATATGAAAAATTAAAAGATCTTGAGTGATAGGGTAAAAGCATGAGTGATAAAACTGAAGAATGATCATTTCTATAACTTTCTATCTTCAGCGTTCTTGTTGCATAATTTTCTTCCTAGCTCTAGGCAGGGGGAAATCCATAATTCATTCAAGTGAAAGTTTGGGTGAAGCTTCAAAAACCATTTCCGTGTAAATATGTTGCTTCGAGTTTTTTTTTGGATGGAAACTTTTTTTTGAAGCTTCCTCCCTCCGCAACATTTATGTTTGTTCTTCACTCTAAAGCCTCTGATCAAATCCACTGTTTGAAGATCATTAACGAAAAGGAGGGGAAGTGATGGTTAGGACAAAAAAATCCTCGCTCACGAACACTGCGTTCAGAACTTTCTCCTCAAAAACAACGCTCTCCAATTGCAAAACCATGTTGGCAAGAAACAGAAATTTTTTTTATTTAAAAAAAATTCTCAACGTTCAATGGATTTTAAAAATTTTGAATATTAAAACAGTTTTAAGAATAACAGAAAGCATGTTCAACAATGCGACAAATAACAAAGCTCAGATGCTTTCACAACTAGTGAAAATTTAACGTAGTGTTTCAGTGTCTGAAAACACAAATAGGTCAAGTACAAACTCCAATAACGATTAAAAAGTGGATATATTTATACAGTGCCTATTTTTGTGTAGGACAAATACACTAATTGTGCTAAATTTTCCGAAGACAAAATGTAATGGGGTATTTCCTATATACACAAACGTGACAACTGCTATTTTATTTTGAGAATAAACTTGCTTGAACTCGTAAAACTTGCATTCTGCATAACTAATATGTAAAGAAAACAAGACGCATGGTTGTTGAATTTTCATTTAAAATATCTTGTTTACGTTTTTGGTTGTTTTGAGAGGTTTGCTGTAAAAATTTCAGAGCTCTTCAACCACCATGCACCTCAAGCTTGACACAAGTTTATCGAAATGCGAACGCACTTTCAACGCTTTCCTCCGTTTTCCTCACTATTGCCATTTCTAAAGCTCTTGTCCACTTCTGCCTGTCAACTTCACTTTCTATTTTTGTGGTGATAAAAGTGTAAGTTGAAGGCGAAATGAGATCTGTCTCCGCAGGGAATTCCAGGCGGAACTCCATTTCTTTGTCCAACGTTTGACTCGCTTCGGAACATTTCCCAAGAGCAGAATAAATAGACTCCAACTTTGGACTACAAGATTAATGGCGATTCGAATAACGACAAAAAACAAAATAGCAAAACTCAAATCTATTTCTTCTAGAGTTCTAGTACTCCATTACAAGACTATTAAAACCCCAATTACCCCCAAAATGACTTCTCAAAATTCCTAGAAGTGTCCATAAAAAACCAAACAGTCATAGATTTTTAGGTTTAAGCCATCTAGAAAGAATCTTTTTGATTTTGAAAATTCGCTTTTTCAGGGATGCTCAAACATATTTTGAAACATAGCCTCTAAAAATTTATCAAAATAAACAGGTTAATGAATTTTAGGATCATTTTCTTGATAAATAAAGTTTTTGAAATTTTGGAGATGCCCACGGAATCACCAAAAACTGACGGAACATTGTCGGTTAGAAATATGAGAAATGTTCATTTTCAAAATTTCATGCTCACAAAGTGATGTGGAATTGTACAGATTTTCTAGAAATTTTTAGAATTCGGTGAAAGTAGATTTGTAGAAATCCGGATATCCATATCCCTTTTGAATTTAATTTGAGAGAAAGCAATCTACTATTTTGAAATCGAGTGCACCTACCGACCTTTCAAAAAAAAAGAAAGTTTAAAGGAAGTTGGCCTCTGACTCACTTCCGCCCAGAATTAGATTGAGTTCAATTTGAAAAAGTAAATCAGCTTTTCTCCAATCCCACTCTTCAATTTCCCGGGGCTTGAATTTCCCCCTTTCACTTTACCCCTGTTCAACGTATGACCCTGATTTCATCAAAAGTTGTTCCACATGCTAAGATCAATAGAAATCAACTAGAGTCTTTTTGCCAGGAGCATAAACCTAAATTGCATTAACTTTCTTCCCTTCTGTTTTATTGGATGAATCAACCTCTACTGAAAAATGTGCAAGAAAATGAGCGTGGTACTTTTTGTCATTGGTGATGTTGACACTGTAAACAATGTTTTCTAAAAAGCGCTTTTTTCAATTTTCAGTAAGTTTGATGCTAAACTCAAAAATAAGAGTAGCATTATGGACACAAACCAACAAATTTGTTTCATCAGTTGTAATCCACAGTAAACACTTGCAAAACACTTGCGTGCGTTTGCATTTACGAGCAAAATGCAACTTGATTGTGTAACAAACAATGTTTTCAATTTGTATAAATATTCAGTTTAACAAATAACGAAAAAATTGCATGAACGTCGGCGACAAAATGCTGTTTTTTTTGCAAAAATTATGTATCGCAGTTCATTTATGCTGAAAATTGTTGACGTACTGTTTACTTTGAACTATTTTTTCATTAAATGTATTTTTTGTTTGTTATTATTGCAAACGTACGCTCGTAATGTTAGAGACAAAATTCGTATTTTAATAAATTGGTGCAGAAGGCAGAGTCTGCAAAAGCAATAAATTTGAGGAATGCGGCTGCAATCAACTCTTGCTTTTTGTTCTCAGTACATTTGTCAGCGTCCTTTGGCGACATCTGGAAATGAGGGAATTTTGTTCTGAATAAATGAGCATTACGGTGCCTGTGCTTGTTCCCGAATGAACATAATTACGGGTTATGCGGAGCATAATTTCTCAAGTTTCTCCCTATAAATATGGGTCTCGTGAAGGAACCTTAACAACATTTGCATGCGGTTCGTTTTGCTCGACATTGTTTGGGAGGCATGTGAAATTGCATTTACTCTGGAACACGTAATTAGAGAACCATTCATTACACGCATTAATCTAATGCGTTTGTTTCCAAAAAATAAACACCCTGACGCTTGACGTTGCAAGAAGAAACGTTTCATCCTTTCCAATTTTTTTCAAATTATATGCCTCCTGTCAGTGATGATATTTGTACCAACGCTAGAACAATATTATGCTTTTAAGCAAATTCCAATAATCACCAGAATTTGAGAACCACTAATTTACAATTGACTATCCGCATTTATTCGAATAAAAAATGATAGTTTAATTGCATATTGCGTTTAGAATAATACTAATTAAAATATTGGCTATTTCGAATAAACAAAAATATTTTTAATGCCAAAATAAAATAATTTACTTGCTAGTTAATAATATGCAACTACAGTTGAAGCATCAAATTTATTTCTAAAGTTTTCGATATATACCTATAAATTTAATATCTTTTATCTTCCATTTTCTAATTTTAACAAACGCGGTTGTGTATAGGATATAATCAATTGATACTTAAATATAGATTTGTTTCGTCGTGACATTTTTTGTTTAAAAAAGTAGTTTCCATTTTTAGTCTTCCAGAACCACATTTGCATATCATTTGTTCCATTTGACTTAAACGTATTAAGGTACCACATACATCTATTATTTTTCTTAAAAGGTATCATGAGTTCTCATATGTTGACATAAAACCCAAGTGCTCCTAATTCAACAAAAGCGTGCACCTCAGCACGAAAAAATTATAGATTTTATTTTGACAAATACAGCCATTGCATGTTTGGCACTACACAATTATTTTTTGTGCCTGTTATCTGACAGAAGGGGCAGAACGAGTTCCCAATTTTGCATTTCACCAGCTAAAAAATTTCTGTTTGCGTGCGAAGTGCACCATATCATTCCTATTATTACGATAGCACTTTGTCTCCACTTTCTCAATTTGTGCTTATCCAAAAAAATTATTTGTGGTGTGCAAATCACGATTTGTTGAAATAAACGTACATGCAGTTGAAGATAGCAAAAGCAAACATAAATAATACTGCAAAACATTGCTACACTACAAACTAAAACTTGCAAATAAAGAATTGAATAATGTTATAAATATTACATTACTAATAATACAATAATATAAGTTGATAGTTTGAAGAATTCCATGAAGCACTAATGGTAAACACAAATGAACAATTTAAAAATTAAAATTAATGACTAATTTTTTAACGTTAACTTGATGTAGAGCAATCCTAGGTTTTAAAATGTTCTGTGCAAAAAAAAAATCAAAAATTGTTTATTGTTTGGAACAGAAATTATACACAAGTTTTGATTCATTTGTTATATTTACCACTTTTGAATATTTTTACCAAATGCAAACGTTATCCCTATATTTAAGGAACTGCCAAAACACTATGTTTGAAACAGTTTGGAGGCAGAGCCCATTACGACAGGATGCTAGCTGGAAATTATGCTGCCACGAAAATGCGGGAAGTTTGAATTATGGAAACTTCAGAAAATAACTTTTTGGTACGAAAACCAGCCCTAATGGGATGGTTAGGAAGAAAGTTCCGATAATTATAATGAAGGATTTCTACTCAATTAAAAATGAAAGCGCAATTAAAACGTCCAGCCGTGATTTAGTGGCATTAGAACTTTCCGTGCTCTTGCCACTCAATTTTAATGATTCCTTCGACTACGCAAATCAAATCCCAAAAAAATCACTATTCATAGCGCGTGTAAATGGAAAGTATGATGAGGTCCTGTCTATAATTTTGCGCCATTAATTAACCCCCGCGCCGAATTTACCTGCGGTGAACATGTCATTAGCACAACTACTAATATTTTGGTAGTATCTTACTACCGAATCAGTTGAAAAAATTTCAAAAAATGTCATTTTTTAAAACTGAAATTAAAATCAAATTTTGCATGTCACGTTTCTACTAACTTTGCATTTTGTTCCATTATTAGAACTAGTTGTGTTAGAACGTGCCACATTACTTCAATGCGTGGCGCAATGCGGAGTTTTTGAAGTTGAAATTTAGGAAAAACTTTGTAGAACTTTTGTGTGGCTTGACAGGAATACGAATGATGTTCAATCAGAGAGGCTGAGCTTCAGGGAAAAGTTTGCTAATGATAATTTGAGCCAAAACGGATTTCAAACTTCGAAATCCAAAGTGTCTTTTTGCCAGCAAAATTTGATGTGCATCATCAACTTTGTTTCCTTCGCTTATCATTTTCAGCGGATTTGTATTTTGTACCGCTTAAACGCGTGAAGCGACTCGGCTCAACTTAAAAACGAATTAAAGCAAAACTTTCAAGTTTTTAAAAAAAAATTGTACTAAAAATGAACTAAACGCTTTTATGGTTTTTACCAAAACGTGCTATTTCCTACAAGTTTGGATCTATGCAGCTTATGGCAACAATTTTTGCAACATGTTCCTTGCGTGATGTACACCTTATCTCGCGAAGCAGCACCATAAATTCGTATTAGCGTCTATTTTTAGAATTTACGTAGCTCCAAAAATTTGTTCTCGACTGACAATAACATCCGCTTAGATACTAATCACATGGTATCACTCTTCTACATTTTTGGCATGTTAACTACATCATAAAGTGATAAGGCAAGAGATTTATTATCACACTACTGCAAACTCGCGAGTTAAATCATACCAAAATTGAGCATGAGTTACACTATCGGCTGAGTGAGAAGTAATTTTTGAATTTGAAACTGAATGACTTACAGTTTGACATTTTACTTTGAATTGGTAAATTGTAACTGAAAGTTTAAAGTAAAAATATAAAAGTCACTTACAAATTTTCCAAAAAAAATTTCAATCGACTTGCGGCGATGGAATTTTTTTTATTTTTACTAAACTCAATCTAAAGGATTAATAATTTGATTTAATGAAATCATTTTGAAACTTGGAATTCTGAATTCTGACTGCAAGTGGTAGTACAGTAAATTTGTACAAACGGAATTATGTGATAAAAAAATTATTGTGATATTTGTTTTTTTTTATTTTACGCATTAGATACTACTGTTTAAGAGTAGTTTCACATAAAATTGGTGTAAAATAGTTCCTAATGATTTTGAAAAAAAAAACTTCATTCGCTTTTTTTGTTGGAAACGTGACATAAAGTTGGAAAGTGAAGATAGTAATTACCGTGGTTGATGAGGAGTTGCAAGACAAAAAGTACGAGTAGCAGGAAACTTTGGCGTGAAAGTTGGGAGTTGAGCCTCAGTTCATTCGCTTCACACATTTTCATTATCTCCTTATCACACTTCACGTGGCGTTTCCAGCACTTTCACACTTCGGAAAATTTGATGGCTCTACCATGTCTCCTGGATTAATGCTCGGTGAGGCATAGGATAGGAAACTTTGTACAACTGGACAATTTTTTTTTTTGAAAATTTATGAATCAGGCCTCCAAAATTTATCAAATTTTTTTGTCCAGTTTTGTTACTTGGAAAGACGTACTTAAACTATTGTTTTAACGCCTTCTGTGACATTGCTGTAAAAATAGCAATATCTTCCAACTTCATCTGCATTGGAGCCGGTCCAAGAACTACACTTCTTGTGCGGAACAAACTTTTGTAATTTGCTTTAGTGCGTTGCATATGTTTCCGCCAATAAAGGCAAAGTTTGGGAATGCGGCTCCAGCTTTAGCAAAAGATGTTCCAGATAAGAACTGAATGGGCTCTTGACTTTTGTTTAGTTTTCCCTTCTATTATCTTCCGGCCAAAATTAGCTTTTGGCTCCAAGTCACTTCCGCCACAAGATTTATAACCCTGTGTTATTTGGCAAGACGTCCAATGACTCAACGTCAATTTACAAGTATTTTGCAAACACAACCACTAAAATTCTGCACTTGGAAGTGATGTAGAGCATGTGAAGTGACTGATTCCTGGTGACATGTCAACGTTACGTGTCAGTTGTCACTCACAGAAGAAAAATAGAGGGACAGGACCACACTTGTGGATAAATAATTCTAAGAAGCCGCTTTTAGCACTGCAAAACAAGAAAATGTTAATATTTGGATAAAGAACCAGGAAGTTCCAGATCAACATTCACTATGTCATCATTATGCAGTCTTCAAAAATCAATTTTTGATATGTAAATGAGGAAGGCCCTTTCTGTGAATGCGTGACAAGGGAGCACCCCTAAAATTTTTGGTATTTTTAAACAATTTACCAATTTTAAAAAGTAAAGTTTTTTAGCTTAAATACTCACGGTCGGTGTTTTAGCTAAGCTATTTGCATATCAATTGTATTTTTTTTTTAAATTTTGGTTTCTATAAATTTTTGTGTTGATTAAGACTAGCCTAATATGCCCAGAAAAATCCAGATTTATCTTTGGTGGGCATTCCTTCTTATTCATTTCTTATTATCAGTTTTTTCATCTAGCTGGAAGTTTACTTTTTTTTACCATATTGCATATTCTTGGCGTTGCTAATGTAAATTTTTCATGAATTTTTTAATCGGATACTTGTAGATGGATTTTGGCGTTACAGAATTCGATTTTCAAGTTCCGCCCCTGTAATGAGTTATCACAAAATTCCAGAAGTTACTTCCTTTTGTTCTCTGAAATGCGGAAGAAGGGTTTTCAGACCAAAATTAAATTCAAAAGTCAGTGCCAAGCATTTTAGGAAATGAAAATTCCATCGGAAAAAGGATTTACTCTCACTGTCAAAGTCTAAAACCCCGCAAAACATTATATATCGACTATTCTGAAGTTGGTTTTAAAATACAATTAAATCATTTAACTTAATATATGTATAAAGTAACACATATGCAGGCCAATAACTAATGCATAACAAATTAACCTTCTAAAATTTTCTACATTTATAAAACCAAACGTAAATTGTAAATTTCACTTGTCTACTTAAATACTGCCAAACCGAAAATAATACATATAACAAAATCAATGGGACTACACATAAACAATTTTGTAACTTACGTGAGTATAACTTCAGCCAATGTTTTATTGTTGAACACAAAATGGATGCTAACTTATGAATTGCGTTTGGTTATTTGCCTTAGAAATTTTCAGAGTTAACTTTAACTTGGAAATTGGAATTTCAAAGGTCAGGGTTAAGGTCAACCTAAAAAGTTATGTAGCTCTTGTAGGAAAAACAATTTGACGTTAGAATAACAAGACAGTTTTTGCTATTGTTCTAAATGGTGAAACACGCACTGTTTGCTATATGATTCCCCCTTCACCCTGCTCGTAAAACTGAACGAGATCTTCACCGGGAAAATCCAGAATTACTTTCTCCATCGCTTCCCCCTCCGTTTGCAAGTGCCATGCGCTGAGGCAGAGAAAGACTTAATCTCTTGCTCCCTTGAATTCTAATAGAAATCTCCGAATCAGGAAGTCACATCAAGCACTCATCCCCTTGCAGCCAACAAAATATTCAAAGGACCGGAACCACCAAATGACAAAATCATAACCTCTGGAGGCTGCTCCAAAGTTTCAAAATGCATTTAATCTCCCCAATTATTTCTCTAAAACAACACTTTTATATAATATTTTGTACATCCTAAATCTATAAATTTGTTTGAATTTTATAAATTTCAAATTATTAAACAGCAACTATAATCGGTTTACTATATTTCAAACCCAGTATCTACTTGTATAGGAGAAGAAAACAATAATAATTTGTTTTAAGAAAGTAGGCCTAGACTTTATCACAACGAATCAATTGAAAACAAAGTACAACAAATTTTTTGTTCAAATTTTTTTTTGAATTGTACCTTCAGCCGGCCGCCTTACTGTTTTGTAATTAGCTAAATTTTTATAAACATTCGGGGTGTATTCCGCTTTCTAGGTGAAGATGAAGCAAAAGGAGGAATTTGTCTGCAGCTGCAACAAAAACAACCTTTTAATAATTGCCGCCTAAACTCTTCCACCGCCTCTTGAATAACTCATCAAGTAAGAACAAAAAAATCTCGAACCTCAAGGGATAAAAGTGAGCTCAAGTAATAAGAAGTTGAGGGTTCGAGGCCCCCCGGGGTGACTAAAACCTTCGCTTTTCATTAGAACTTCATAAACGTGAAAATTGTTAAGCAAAACACAGGCTTTGAACCTCTGCCGCACGAAATTTTTATTCTTTGTATATTTAAAACATCAGCAAGGCAATATGAGCCCTTACCAAAGCTTCCTTGGAGAGTAGGTTGTAATTTCGAAGCAATTAATGTGACCTTTTCTATTCATTTGCAAATTGCACCTTTAAATTCCGACTATGTTTGCAAAAGAGATTTGTGTTGTAAAAACACCAATTGAAAGAACACTAATTTTTTCACACTAGTGTAAAATATTTTTACACTTGTTTCAGCTAAAGAGCGTACTACTTAACGTCGTGGGATTTTGTCCTAAAGCACTTATTACTTTATCTGCACTGCGTTTACGGAAGCGGAAAATGATGTAATCGCCAAAGAACATAATATTGCCATTAAATTTTCCCTTGCTCGCAAAATCCCCCCAAGTGTGAACATAAAAAAAGTAAGAACACGAAAAAAGTGAAAGCACAAAAAATAAAACACTGATAAAATAAAAATTGCGGATCTCAAAATTTTTATCACAAACTACTATGATATCAAAATACTAAGGCGTCTCAAAATTAGAGATTTCATTATTTAGAACAAAAACTTTTCAAAAAGAAAAAAAAATTTCAAAAATTATTATGGACTAGCGAAAAGGAGTCAAATTTTTTAAAAATGGGTTCTTAGTTTTTTTCTTTTCGATAGTTTGAAATAAAGTCCGATAGGCTTCAGATAGGTGATTATCCTGCAGATATTTTATGCAGAAATTCAAGGTTGATCTTTGGCCCCTAGAGAGGGTACGACTTAATGCCTCGTTATTGACGCTGGAAAAGTACTTGTTTTTACTGCTAAAACCATGCAGTAATTGGAAGCATCTCAAGCATCTGCATTTAACGACCATCAGTAAAAGCCAGTTTCAGGGATCTTTTCTAAATTTAAGAGATACGGTCATAAAATGTCGATTAAAAGAATAATCAAGGGGAGTTCCGCTTCTCACTTTGGAAAAAGGTACCTTGAGAAACTTGTAAAGTACTATTTTGTGTATGTAGAGTTTTAAGTAGTCCTAAGTTGAATTTCAAGGAAACATGAAAATCACTTCTAACAAAACATTTTTTACTTATAACAAAACCTTTTTTCTAAGTTACATTGTCATGATGCCAATCGAAGCTGTTTACTTCCAGTTCCCTTACCCCGACCCTTAACTCAAAACGCGGACATTACACTTATTGTTATTAAGCAACAAAAGACCCAAACTTAACGTTTAGGAAAGGTAGGTTACACTGCTGAATGACTGTACCTGAATTAGGTAATACTTCTGACACTTTCAATGAGACTTCACGCTGCTTCATTGAGTCTCTTGGCTACTTTACAATATCCTTCTTGAACCTTTTCATAGTAAAAAAAAAGAGGAACAAAAAGTAAAAACAGAATCCGAACACCTGGAAAGGTGTTTCAAAGTTTTCCATGAATTCCTGTTACAAACGAAAAATTTCAGTAGTTGCTTTGTTGTAAAAACTGTATATTGTGAGGTACAAACATGGCGTTATTTTTTTCAGCTTTGAACTGATATCAATGTTAATGCAATGTACAATGGTAATGCAACTCTTAACGCACTAAAAAAAATGACCAAAGTCTAAATTAGAAGGCAATTTCAAATGCTCATATCATAAAATTAGTGTCTCAAGTCTTCCAGAATTTCAATTCCAAATCTCTAACTTAGTACTTTATTTATTTATCACGTATATTATTTTTATTTTCTAATTTATAGTTTAGTTTATTAAAATGCATACCATTTACAAAATTTAAACCTACAAAGGATTTACGCTCAATACACACCAGTAAAACTTGCAAAAAAGTTGACGCTATTATTTAAGTGTGTAACTATTCATAAATCTGAAATAAAATATAAAAAGGTTTGCGCCATGCAGTAAATTTCCGATACGCCGTTTTGTATTTCATAGTAGCAATCGTTGTGACAACAACTATTTTCAAGAAACTTCAATTTTACCATTTTCTGAACATTCTAAATCACCATGCTGGGGTTCATAGCGAATATGAGAGATTTTTCGAAAAGAAAGATACGAAATATAAGAGCCTTAAATTACAATAAAGAGACCGATGGAACTAATAAGCAACTTTGCAATTTCTGCACGTTTCTTAGCCATCAAAATACGTTCGGTTGTTGAATGGATTCAGAAACTTGAAATATCAATTTCTACCCAATTTCCAGTAGTCCTAGCTAGGGAAAATGTAGTATCTTAATGTCTTACTTGAAGAACTTTTTTGTACTCATATGATTGTGTAGATATAAATTGTATTTACATCTGAAACTGTATACAATTTCAAATAATTGTATTAAGTTAAGTAAGGTCGTTGCTTCGGCAAGCTCGAGATGCTTGAATTGCCCTTAATCCATTTATCTATAACGTAGGCACTTGGGTTTCTACTTTACACAACTGAATACCTCATGAAGTAGATTTTTTTTCTTTCCCACCAATATTTGTGGTAATTCATAATTTATTATGGTACGAAGAATTGGTAAGTGGCAGAAGTAAGTACTTGTTACTAAAAGATATTAAACTAAAAAAACAAGTAACTTTGACAGGAGGATCCGGATGTCAAATCTAAAATCCTCCATGGTTTAATTCGAGCTTGTTTGCTTATTTCAGTGAATTTCACGTTTTATAGAGTTTACTAAAGTTCAATTTTGGTTTCAGTTAATTAGCAATATTGTTCTGCGTACTAACTTAAATTTCTATGCAAATGCTTTATATGTGTAACTTGCCAACTGGGTCATTTTTGATACACATTATATTTTGAAGAATAATAATGAAAGTTTTCATTACAACTCCTAAAAACCACAAACAGATGCTGCAAAGTTGGTAGTAGTAAGTTGTACAAAATTTGTTACCAAACACACTAGCTGAAAAATTCGAAAAGATTTGTCATTTGTCTTTTGGAAGCCTTGAGTGGAATACCGCCCGTTTTTCTTTAAAAATCTCTCATGGCATCATCTCAACAAGGTAAGCCATACCTTTCTATTACACATTTTCATCAGAAGCTAGCGTATACAACCGTTAGGGAAACAAATATAATGCTTAATTTAGGGCACCCATGATTTCATAAACATCTATGTATGACATATGAAAACATGTTTTTCAACGGACAACTTTGCATTATTCCTTTAGAATATTGGATCTACCAAGTGATTCCCAGTTCCTAATTTTTTGCTTCCAAGTTTGATAGCAAAGGAATAAGTCACAAAAGTAGAGAGCAATAAATTACATTACGCGTCTGAGGTATTTTTGGAAGATTTCCCAGAAGAAACTACGAGAGCCTTCTTTCCCGCCAAGTCATAATGCAATTGTGAAGTAATGACAAATGCCGGAAAGTTGAAAACAAAGGGTAAAGTGTGATTGTGGAAGTTTTTCCTCTACACTTTTGTGCACTTATCTTATGAACGCATATGTCGTGAAGATAGTTTTTCCGCCGTGCCATAAACTTGATCCTCTTTCAACGGTCTAGGAAGATAAAGCGATTTCCACAATCCCATTTTTTCGTATGATAGGATTCTGCCTCTTGAGATATGGGATCAGTCACGAGATAAGCATCATCTGCCTCAACGAAACCAAGAGAAATTGCGGAGAAAGTTGCTTTTTTTTACTGCCACAAGTATTAAAAATAGGGATTGTACGAGTTGTTGAATAAAAGTAACCTCGCAGTGTACCAAGTTTTTACGCATAACATATGCATGTAATAATTCAAAAGCGTTGTTACCAAGAAATATATAAATCTTATGAAAATTTGAATTCAAAAGTTTTATCCTATCGGTACAATTTCGTGTCGGATCCTAGTACAATTGCCATAAACGCAGTATATTGTTGTTTAACTCAGATTTTGAACTTGAATGATGAATTATGTCATAAATTCACATAGAAAACGCAGAGTAGGATACAATACAGTCATATTATCTTTTTTTTTTTTACAGTTTAGTTGGTTTTAAACCATCTGAACTATTTTAACATTACTTGTTGACCTTCATTTCAGCACGCACTTTGTTGGCCACGTATTAATCAAAATACCATAAAAACCGTAAATTTTAAATTTTTTATTATTTGTAAATTGGTTTGGACTTTTCCCTTAATGGTAGTTTCAAATGTGCCTGCATCAACAAGAAAATTGTGCCAGTAGGGGTAATGCTTTTTGCATAGTGCATACTCTGGAACCGATATATCAGTTATACAGACAAAAGGATCACAAATTTACGCTTGACTGCTTATCCCTCAAAATTTATGCATGATAAGGGTTATCCCGGATAATAATATCGATATCCTACCCTTTGCTTGTCGCGTGCTGCCAGGTTTTTTTCCTGGGGAGCTCATTTGCGCTTGGTTAAGTTTATGTCACTTCAGTATAACGTATTTCTTTCTCTCCTTTTATTTTTTTGTAACTTTTTGAAACATTCATTTTTCAAAATCTTTTGAGTTTCAAATTAATTAATGAATAATTACTATTGAAAAACCTTCTGCATTTGAAAGTGATGTTGTTGTTTTTCCAAAAAAAATTCCAGAATATGTTGCCCCAGGGAACACAAATGTTATCATCTGAAAATGATTTTGCTAGTAGGGAAATCTAGAGTGAAAGCGCAAGTGTGATGTTTACGCTCAGACGCACCCTTCCTCATCTGTCTGAAAATATACTTTAACCTCATAAATAATCTATTTGGAAAAGGATAGGGACTTGCAGGGCCAGCGGAGTGCATAATCTAAATCTGAATTGCAAATGGATTGTTAGGATGAGTCATTTCCGAATAGAAGATTTTGCTTTGCATATCATTTGCCCTACATATTATCGCCACAAGTTATATTTTTATCATTTAGACTTTTTTTTTTGCTTTTAATTTAATAAATTCATTTTATGAACCTTTGTAACTTAAACAAAATTCTTCTAACTTAACAGAACAATTTGCAAAGTATTTCTTTAAGTTAGTTATTATATATTTTAAAAACTTAACCTTCAATCTATCATCGTTATTTTCAAATAGATTACACAAAATGAAAGTTTCAAACTGGTTGTGCTGTGAAATCATAGATTTTCAACGTTAAATGTAAATATAGGGAACTGAGGCTCTTTGACTTGTAATTTACTTTTCAACTACGGGTCATCTAGTTTTAAGGCCGTGAATTGTGACGCTATACAAATGAGCTGTTGCTGGAAGTGTACTTGTTGTACAGTTGTTGCAATACAACGGAAGTTGTATTCTTTTTCAAATGTGAAATGCTTTCTGATCACGTTTTACCGTCATTAGTCTCTTAGCAAGTCGTTCTTCTCATTTCAGGACGGGAACAGTGTACATATTATGCAATTGTACAATACATTCTGCTTCACAGTCACGCACAATGTATTGTACAGTTGTATACATTGTTGAAAAGGTTGTTAGGAACCATTAATATGAAACAAATAGCTTGAAATCATTTTTGAAAACGTTAAAACCAAAAAAAAAAAGAATTATTTTCCCAAAACGACTTGTAATTTTTCGCCAAACGCCATTCAATGATAACTTTCTTAAAATTTGGAACAAATTCTAAACCTAGTCAAACTCACAAGCAATACTCCTCAAAGCACTCCAAAATGGTTCTCAAAAGAATGTAGCTCTGCCAAGTACAAGAAAAACAAGGCGCTAAGGCACTATAGACGAATAG
>JAQFYP010000546.1:0-21961 GCA_034694865.1 Bilobella braunerae | reverse complement strand
TCTTGACCTAGCCTACTTGCCGAAGGGTGATGAAATTATAAACCAAAAATGATTTTTAAAATATAAAATGTTAAGACATGTTTTCAAAATTCAAATTTTTAAAACATGTTTTGAAAATGTTGTTGATTTTTAGGACATGGCCCTCCTGGGCCACCTCCTCCAAATTCACCAAGGGATCCAAGACTTGCGTCAAGTACTCATTCCATCTCCGCCCAGTGGGAGTGGCCAGTTGCCGCTCTTCCAATCAACGCCCTCGCGCCACCCTCCGCCGAAGCCCCACCACACCCACCAAGCTCAAAGTTCACGCCTCTCCATCCTCAGCTCCGGAGCCACCAAGTTCTTCTCGCGCCGCTCCTCGTCGGAGAAGTTGATGGCGGAGGCCATGGGCCTTGGTGGTGGGCAGGATGTCAACCTCGTCAAGGGTCACGGTGGCCATCGTCACGGTCATGGCCATGGACAGCAGGGTCGGAGGGAACGACGAGATGACGAGAGTGACTCCTTGTCATCCCTCGAATTCGGCGACGTCTAAATTAGAAGAAGAAAAAGGAACATTTCCCAATAATCCTTTTAAATCTTTCTAACAGTTGTGCTGTGTTTATGTTGGTAAAAAAAAATCAGTTTCAGAATTATTTCTGTTTTGTGTGTGTGTTTTTTAAGAGTATACTTTATTTTTAATGCTTAATTGTCAGTAGTTGTATATTCTTAGCTCAAAATTCAAATGTAAAAAAAAAGCCAAAGTAGCCCGTCCTACGACAAGAGGATTTTACTTTTTAATTTCTGCATCATCTTGAGCACTACTACATAGTAATTGCCTGTTTTCTTTATAGCTATGCTTTCCACTATTCGTTGTGCGTGCGTAACGGTTGCACAAAAAAACTCCCTACTTCTCGTTCAGGTCCAATAGATGGGCATTAAAAATACAAAGATTTACTCCTTTTTTAAAAAAATGAAATAGGAAGGAGTCCTACTCAGCAGTGTTCCTCTGGAGTTATAAGTTAAGGAATTTAAACAAACTCCTGCCCAACGGCCAACATTTTTTTTTTTTTTTTCGAATTTTTAAAAAAAAAATACTCATTTTGATTTGATATGCTCATGCATTGTCTTTGTAAAATTCAGTTATTGAAGTCAACTCTGAAGCTATTTCGCCATTTTGTGTGGTTGTTTATAATGTGTAAAAGCAACGAGTATTGTTCGTTTGTAAATCAGTAGTGTAAAAACAACTGTAATTATATAGTGGTAAACTTTAAGTTTAAGTTTAAAAAGTTAAGTTGTGGCGTTGAGTAGTTAAAATACTAATACTGGTTAACATTCTAACCTCGCTACAAGTAAATTCACTCAACTGACTTCAAATATTAATTAACCTCTAGTTAATAGTTAGTTAACTTAATTTTAGTCCATTCGGGTTAATGAGTTAATTAAGTCAGTTAATTTACTCTCCTGAACTGTGTCTTAGTTTCTCAAAAGTACGAACTACTGTTTGGCTCAACACAAAACAATACTTGGGTTTGTATCCATTTAGTACTACTGCTCAAAAGTTTGACGCATGGTAATAGGCATAGACGAATTAGTTAGGTTGACACTGTCGTAATTTACTTAATTAACTAATTATTTCAATGGCGTAAAATTCATTCCGTTTTTTTTCCTAATAAATGACCAGAACTCAAATTCCGAATTTAATATTGACTAGCTGAACAAGCGCGTCCTAGGACAGAAGGATTTTACTCTTAGTTTCTGCGTTATTCTGTTCTAGTACGAGATTGTTTGGTCTTAATTTGAATTTAACGAATTGTCCAATCCAGACGGGACTTGCACTGCCTGGATCAGCGTAAATTGTGGAGTAATATTTTGAACATGAACTATCGCTTGCAGCGTTTTCCACTGAGTTTGGAAGCAAGTTATGCCTTTAGATCAATGTCAATTTACTCATATCAGCGTCTTTGGTTACCAAAGCCATGTAGATTGTACGCTTACGCACGCACGCACAACTTTGGAATCGACGATTACTCTGGAATTATAGCCCAGCAAGCTATGCAAGTCGTAGAGAAGCCATGAAGGGCAGTTGGTGTTTCCTCTTCAATTTGACAAATGACATGTCTCTGTGCTAGGATGGCTTGATTGGCTAGTAATATAGTAGATGCCCTGCCTGCAAAATATGAAGCTTGTCTCCAATAAACTCTTTCAAACGCACCTAACCAAGTAGCGCATTGTACCAAAACAGACAAACTCTGCGAATAATTCTCCATAGTAATTAACTTATTTTCTGTGCGTCCGTCCATCCGTGTTTCGGAATTGCAGTTCAAAAGTACGATGGCAATTGCATCCAAAACCGCAGCTGCCACTTCAAAACGAAAATGAATTTCCTATAGCTTGAACATGTGTAATTTAAAACTAAAATCCCTGTGTTACGGAAGTTTTCGGCCCCTAAAACGGGAAATAGAAGTGCACTAGCTACTTTACGAGAAGCTTTTATCCGTCCTTCCCTCGAAAAGGTCGACTTATTTAAAATATTTATTAAGGTACTATTAGCTGAGCTGACCACTTAGTGGTTGAAATTATCTAAATAGTTTAACTAATTGTTTAATTTTGTTTAATATTGTTAACACTATTTTTGTTTACTAATTAATTATTTTACTAGGTTGAGGCACAACTAAAATTTGGAGTTATTAGTTTTCTAAAAATGTATTTTGATCTTGGATATTTGGGTGTGGTCAACCCTTTACCTTCTAATAGTGCCATTAATAATACAAAATACAAAATTACTACAATGGTACATCCAAAACAAGGGTAGTACAAATTTGTCATGGAGCCATTCCGTCCTGTAATCCTATCGGTCTAAACAAGCAGTTAAGATGTACTCTTAGTAGACATGGGCGCATTCTCATGGAAACCATTATAAATATAACTATTTCAGTTATTATAATTATTCACAGATGTAGCTGAGTTTACACTGGGAGGAAAATACGCAACGCTTTCGCTAGGACAGGAGCCACCCTGTTTTCCTTTCCACCTGATGATTGGTTAGTAATAGGGAAAATAACTACATTTTCATTCGTAGAAACATACGTAGTCAACTATCTACGTGCCAACTTGGTAGGCTTTATTCATGTTAAAGTGGATTAGTAAGGGAGTGCTCAGAGCGCCGCCACTTTCTCAACAGTCATTTTCCTTTACTCCCATCTCCAGCATACACGCCGTGTCACTCAAGCCTCTGTTTCTTAAAGTGTACGTGACAGTGATTGTACAGTTTATTTGGTTTTGAGGATAAGCTGCCGTAAGTCGTTCTTTAATTTTTTTTTTTAAATTTTTTTAATTTTAAGACCAAAGACAAGGTATTCAAGTCGCAAAATATTGAATTTTAAATTACCATATGGAACGCTCCTCGTCGACGTTCGAAATTCGTTGTGGAATAGGCTACGGCAAAATGCACCGTCGTTACCTATTGTGGTATATGGCCGTCAAAACCGCTCTGGCAACCCTTTCTGGGTAAACCCCAATGTTATAAGATGTATTGTAAAAAATGCACAACTTGTGCATTATTTAGCAACAAAATTTAGCCTAGGACACCTAATTCATTTGTATTTGGTTGTTTTCAACAATAGTGACTCCGTGCTCATGAGTACGGTGTAGTATGAGGATATAATTATATCTGAATTATAGTAATAGGCTTAAAAAGGTTGCCAAGGATAGTATCATTTCTCCCAAGCTTATTGTTGCCACAAGAGTAAGATAATGGGGCCAAATTAAATAAGTATTAGGGAAAATATGCAGTACATAAAAACAGTGCAGAGATTTCTGTTGCAAGTTTCAAAATAAAGCCTAAACATGGTATGGTGACATCACACTATCAAAAATACTATCGAGTTCTATCCATGTTTCTGCCTTGAGGGCGCCAGATTGCTGCCAAGCTGAGGACAATATGTTCTTGATACTTTACAATCGATAGTCTAGAAAGTGTTGAATACTTTAAAATATGTGTGAAAGTAAATCGGTTGAAGTATTCTAGGACGGGCATATGCTGTGAAGATCCTGGAAAATTTAAACAAGTAATTCATTTTAAATGAATCATATTTCTTGCTGGTAGGTTGACTTCGTGTAGGGGTTGTGGGAGGCTTCGTTTTTAAATCTCAAGGTTTTTTTTTCCTTCAAATATGTTTTTGAAAAAATGTTTTGAAGCTGGGTAGATGGCGACGCTACTTTTCAATATCATTTTAAGCAATAACACTTGAACTACTAGATTAGGGTTAGTGTTATTTTTTTTGCTACCGATGAAATTAACTGATTTTTGGTTCAAGTGTGCCCTGCTAGTACAAGCTCGTATAGCAGAAGAATTTGCACATAGTACACATTATCCATAGTAATTGTTTTATTTTTGCTGTGCGTCCGTCCATGTATAGTAATTGAAATTGCGAACTGCAGTTACATTTGCATTCCAAAACTAGCTCCCATGAATTGTACATGAATTTAAAACTAAAATCCTACCTTTGAGTTTGACCCTTCTCGACCCCTAAAACCGGAGAATTATTTTTTTCCGGGTCTTTACTAGTCTATATAGAATAGAAAACGAAAGTACTGGCACATGAGAACTGTAAATATCGATGCTTCCACCTTTACCTTTAAGCCTTGTTTAAAAGGCATGCATACATGCGTAGAAAATTATTTCAATACACTTCATGTACACTTCAACTAAAAATTGGTAGTTGCTTCGCTGTCTTTTTCAGTACTAGATTGAAGTAAACGAAAGGGTGTACCATTGTATCCGCCAGTTCAAAAGTACACCGCAATAAGTATCTGCCGTAATATATCCGCCTGTTGAATCCGCTGACAAATAGGTAAGTATCGGCCAGAAAAAAAATCTAGTTATAAACTGAGCAGCACCGTATACACGGTCTCCGTTTGGAATTCAACATGTTTCATTTATTGAGGTTATCTTTAAGTAAAAATTTTGAAATTCCTAATGATTCTCAAAAAAATATGAATAATCCTTCCTAAGCAATCAGCATTATGTTTAGCTTCTTAATTGTTAAACATAAGTATAAGTTTGGAATAATAAAGAAATTTTTGTACCTGAACATACAAAATTAGACGTAGTTTGATAGTTTTTTAACATAAGCATAATTTTTAAATTTGAAACAGAACGCTTAAGTAATTAAACCTAAACATAGTTTTAAACAAACTTTGATTTTTAAACCTACACTTAATGTTTTGAAACAAATCAAGACTTTGAACGTGTTTTTAAGCGTAAGTCTTCACAATGCCGCTGACTTTGTTATGGTTGAAAGTTGTTACTGGCGGATACTTAAGTATCCGGTGTCGCATATACATGCGTTAGTCGACAGCCAAAAGGCGACTAAATTTCGG
Source organism: Bilobella braunerae (assembly GCA_034694865.1). Taxonomy (NCBI): domain Eukaryota; kingdom Metazoa; phylum Arthropoda; class Collembola; order Poduromorpha; family Neanuridae; genus Bilobella; species Bilobella braunerae. The sequence goes on along the minus strand of JAQFYP010000546.1, from coordinate 16,603 downwards.
CGGAAACAATGCCGCGTATTTTTGAACTGGCGGATACAATGGTACAACCTTTCATTTATTTCAACCGAATACTCTGTATGATTAGTTTGTAGTAACCCTCGATGACTAGTTTGTATCAATAGTACTTAATAGTTATAAATGACAATATCTAAACGAATTGAAAAAAAAGATGTAATTTTATAATTGTATTATAAATAACTGTAACTGAATTAATTCTAATATATACGAAGTGCATCAACTCACCTCACCTGACAAATATAGTTTGAGCCATTTCGTCCAAATATTGACAGCTAACCGGTAGCGAAATTTGATTTGTTTTCAGAAATAGGACTACGATGTTCTCTTGCTATGCTTTATTTATTATGGCAAGCGTCGTCAGTACAGTGTATGGAAGTCCCAACAGGGAATTTTTGGAATACGTTAACACCGAAATCAGGAAGAATATGGCGCCTCTCGAGTATGATGAAAGCGTATGTAACCTCCTAAGCTTTTAATATTATGTTTATTTTTTATAATATGTATTTTTTTCTTTCTATTATGTATTTGATGTCCATGAAAACTTTCAAAATTCAACAATAATATGCACTTTTGGTAAAAATGTAGTATCGGGGAGTAGCCCAAATTTTGACCCCATGCATTTTTTTTAGACTAATTCAAGGTCGCTGAGTTTGAATCTGCAATAAAATTTGTGCGGTCTCGTTAAACAAAAAAGTTATGAATTTTTAAAAATTTTAATTTTCAATGCCAAATCCACAGGATTGTTTTTATTTATTTTTATTTTATTTTCTAATTTCGGTTTAAATTATTTTTATGTCTGTGGTTAGGTTTGGTTTAATTTAAGGTTGACGGTTTAGGTTTAATTTTAGGTTTAGGTTTAAAAACCGACCTTGAATTAGTCTAAAAAAATACACGGGGTTAAAATTTGGGCTACTCCCCGATACTGGAATTTTTCCGCACGTTTTTAGTTAGCGGGGTTGTCTCTCCACTAGCCAGCTTGAAAACGGGAGTTCAAATCCCCTGATCAGTCACAGAAAAGTCTTCTACTGTTACCTTTGTCCTTAAGTAATTACCTTGCCTTTGACCCTGTGTATGCCTGTATCTCCGTGATCTAGGCATACAGAGACAGAGGATATGGAAATTAGCTGATAAGGTTTTAGACTGCCCTCATTTGCATAGAGTCACCTGCGGATATCAGGCGAAAGCTATGGCCGTACCTGATTTCAGGTTTTTGTGTCCTTTCATGTGGACTAGGGCCGTAAAATGACGGGCGGAATGTTACGGATAGTCTGTTGATTCCGCTTGATGACAACATCTATGCTAATGAGCTCCTGAACTACCATTTCCTTGCCCCTCTCCTTTACATGTTGACCATCCTCTCACGGGAGTGTCAAACAACAAGCCTTTACATACACCTTTTTTAATTTTGGCCAATTGCAATGCAATACAATTTATATGAAGTGGTTTGTTCTGTCATGTTCATAGCATGAGTAATGGATAATTTAATACAATTTCAGATGTATAATGTTGCACTGACAGAGCTCAGTACATCTAACTCAAAAAGGGTGACAGGATACATAGTGTGCAAAATAAATTCAACGGAGGTACAAAACTATTCAGCTGGTAATCTTTGGTCGCTTCACAAGTACTCTACAGATTACCTAGCAAAAATTTGTTCTTCGTGCCCGATTGTAAGTTTTGAAACTTCAATGCTTTAACAATTTTCAGTGTATTATAATATATGCATGGCGCGAGGGCGCGCTCTAGCCACCCGCAACGGGATGGGGAGCCTTACGTCTAGTTAAATATTGGCTGACATATTTGAATTCGCAAATTGGATACCGAGTAGTATGGAGAGATTAAAATGAGTGTACCAATTGGATTCTCCTTCTTTGCACCCTCGTTTTTCTTGAACAACCTTGAGCCGAAAAGGGGGGAAATTAAGTGAAGTTTAATTAGCAATTAAAATCTGCAAAAGATTTTTATTACTTCACTTCCCATGTGTTTGCGAATTTGTGTATGCTTGAAATTTTGTTTAAACCATTTTTGAAAATATTCATCACAATGTACATGTAATGTTATTGTATATATGTATGATATAATATATAAATTATTTTACAATAATAATAACTTTAGCTTGCTAACCATACCTCTGCACGAGCTGGAATTGCAGTTGAAGTCTCATATTCATCAAGTGGACCATTGTCATTTTTACAAAAGAAAACAATAAGAATAACTGCCGCAGTTGTGATTCTGAACTACAGTGATTTTGTTTTCAACCATATAAATATTCCTGGCAAGACTTCTGTGCCAGTTTTTGAGGATCTGACGGTAATTTATGTTCTGTAATAATGATTCCAAAATCTCTCCCTCGTTAAAGATAATGAGGCAGAAGTTATTTATTTTATTTATAAAATTCACTTAAGAGTAGTATGCAGTAGTTTTACAACAAATTCTTTCTTAAAAGCCGTTAAGGTCGACTCCTCAATTTTTGCATTGTCAAATCTTTCCCCGTATAAATTTAGAAATAACGAAAATTCAAAGTATCAACTTCTCACAGTAAAAAAAATGTGGTGGTCTGGTAGAGGTGAGTGGAAACCTGGAAAGTTGCGGTCGTGGAGGGTGGGCTTGGGCCGGTATGCAAAAAGCGGTGTCCGGCCTCTGCATAAGCAGATGCCCCTCGGTGGTCAACCCCACGTTCTCTGTTCAGCATAGAGCCCTTAGTCTCACTCCTCAGAACTTCCCAGTCATCTCGCAGGCCGAGACCACCATCCCCTACTTACTAGCACAAGGAATCATGTTGACCAGGCCACATAGGCGAATGTCACGTAGCAAGGGGAAAACATATCAACTTCCTTGTTCATTTTTGACATACATTTTGTCAACCCCTGTGCAATGTTAGGACTTTAATTAACCTGAAGGGTAATTTTGGCCTAGGTGTGCGTTACAATTTGTTTTGGTTAATAATCTAATATGTTTGAATTCTTAGTAACACTTCTAGATATTTTATTACAACACTCATCTTGCAAAATCATATTTTTTTAGTATTTTAACAACATGTTTTAACTACCTATTACTCTATTAAAGATGATTGACCCTTTGAGTGTTAAACGGATCATCAAGTCAAATAACAAGAAAGAAGTTTCTCCGAACGGTGTTCTGTACAAAGACACTTTTAAATTGAGCGGGGATGATAAAATTGCCGAATGCCATATCAACGCAAGCGTTGACAACCTGCTCAAAATTATACCGGTAATGTCCAAGTTATATTTACGACTTTACATATTTGACAAAATTGTATTAAACTCTTTGAAAATAATGTTATAAATATGTTTAAAGGATCTAGATCAGCTCTACAGAGTAGCCATCCACTGTGGTGAGTTTGGAGTTGGAGCCGACAAGTCGGGTGTTTTAATTTTTCAACTACCTAACTCTATGTATTATGATGCGGCTTTGGAAAAAATTCATGAATTCAAGAGAAGAACACACGTTGGAGGGGACACCGTTGCCGTTGGTACCCTGGAGTGGTTATCAGGAATGACGGCAAGGAAACTTTCATATTTATAAATATAATGCAACTCATTGATAACGCAATGATATGCATATATATGTATATATACTTTGCACGGAAGGCCTTTGAATAATTTCTAGTTTATGGATTCATTTTGGATTTTGGTTTCATTGAGTTGAAATGAAAACTGAAAATTCTAAACTCGAAGGGATTAAACATTATGGAAAGCATCCTAGGATTGGTTTTTTGCATTTTAATTATATGTGCCCGTAATTGACTGTTGGGGTGCACAGTGGAGAAGTGTGTTTTAGTATGGCCCTCAATCAATACATAAAACACGATTTTTCATTTGTGACTATATTTTCAACTTTAATTTGAATTTAACTAATTAATTCATTGTACAATCCCGGCGTGGTTTGAACTTTCGGAAGCAGTGTCAATGATAGAGTAATGTTTTGATCTCGTACTATTGCTTTCAGCGTTTCCCAGCCAATTTGATAGCAGGTTATGCCTATAGTTCAATATCTCTTTGTTCACATGGGTGTGTTTTATTACCAATGTATTTTGTAGTTTTACGCACGTACCTCTTGCACGCACAGCTTTGGAATCGACGATTACTATGGCAAATGAATATTAAAATGTACTATTATTAATAATACAGGAGTACCTCGTACCACATTCCTACCTTCTCTTTTATGTTAAGCAGCAAATTAAAATGTCAAATAACGCTCCTTTACCTTGTTCACTTCTGTTTTTCTTGATTTGCTACTGGGCCTCGAGGATGCGCTCAAGCCAGCACTAGGGGATGGGGCTCATGTCGATCACACTCCAATTAGGGCCGAATTTTCATTTGGAAATTGAAAATTTTATTCTACTCAATAAATGCCATAATTTTTGCGGCTATTTTTTTTCCTTAGTTGATGGGATATGTTCGTAATAAAACGAACCTAACAATGCAACCCCTTGAACTGTGGGCGGCCAATCTGGAGCATTGTCAGTATGCTGTAAAGTACTCATGTTAGATCACTTGTATGATAGTTAGAGCTACTAACATTCATGCTAATTTGTTCCTGAGTTTTTTTTATTATTGAAAAGTTTGGAGAAACTTTATGGTAGTTAACACTGGGAAAAAATCGTTCAATTTTGGGTCGTTGGCCGAATACTCTCATGGATGCCAAGATATATCTCCTTTATAATTCGCCGCTTCCCCCAGTTTAAACACCAAAATGATTTTCAAGTTTCTTGAAAATTTAGAATATCTGAAAAAAAATTGAAGATGAATGTCAGCAGCTCTATTTAGCGTGGTCGAATGTGATGAGTACTCATAACATAACTCATAATAGTTTATATTAGCGTGTTGACTTTTAAGCGCCTAAATTCAAAACTTCAAATAAAAGTTGAATTGCACTTACACTCACTCACACACTTACTCCCTCTCCCAAGCAGCTGCAGTAGCTGGGGATTTTAAGATCTTTTATTATGAGGTAATAAGTTCTCACATTAAACGAAAGATAAATGCGGGAACGACAAAAGTTAGCCAAACACGCCTGACCTTAACATGAAGAACCTTTTAGAGCAGGAACCCTGAGGTTTGTAAGCCTACGTTGGCATCGGCCAAATAGCTTTAGACATCGAAATTTCAGGCCTACAAAATTTTATTTTACGGCCACTAAAAGGCGCAGCTGAGGCAATGCAGGTTGCCTCATTTACAATTCAAGTTTAAGGCCACCAATACCGGGGGCAACGTTTATTTTCTTTTGAGATAATCAATTAACTATCTTAGAACGCAACCGTTGTACAACTTTGGGAACTTCAAAACAAAAATAAAACTGGAAATAAATTTATGGCCTACTACAAGCTGCCGTCGCAAGAACTGGAAGGTGTAGATGCAAGAGGTGCATTGCTCCATGCTGTGGGCACAGTACTAAGCAATGGCGTAGATGAAATAGTTGACTTTGTATGACATTTATATTGTTGATTCATTTTTGTCACGATTTCTAGATTAGTGTATTTTATACAGATAAAACACGGTGACACCCGTTTCGTGATTGCCAAGGTATATCTAAAAAGTGATGGAACATGGACCGTTGAAATTGCAGTATTCAAATTATATGAATTCCTCAAATCAAACTTGGAAAAATTCACAATACACGGAAAAGAACTTATTTTCGACGTAAGCTACAAATAGTTCAGGAACTCACGTGATATATAAATAAGAGACGGATCGCGTTATTTGTCGGCCGAACACGGTTTTTTTACTGTAAAATTAACGGGCCTTGAGGTTCAGTTGGCTATGACGTCAGTTCCTTGCAACTGGCTTCTTGGGATCGAATATTGATCCGCCCAATAAAAACTACCATAGGACGAAAAGCGTCAATGTTCTGGAAATGTATGGAAAAGATAAAGAAACTCTTGTGGGAGATGCCTTATCTTGACTGTACATAATCCGGACAATCTGCATATGCAGATTGATCGCATAGGCGCGTAAGTCCAACCAAGGAGTTCCTTAAGGAAGAATCCTAACTCTCTCCGTTAATGCACCTGGAGTCGATGGGATGATTTGCATGTTGCCACAAATTATCCTGACTCCGATAAGGTGCGGGGAGGGGAGGGGATGGGGAGGCCTTTGGCAGTGTATTTCGTGGAGTTACTGCAATGCGCCCGATTGAGGCCTGAGCGGTGTGTGTAGAAATACCCCCTCCATTGACATACATACATACAACTGTAAAATTACTGTTAAATTATAGCGTAACGTGACCTTCTATTTTAGTTAATAGAGCGTCCTGGAAGAAATGTATACGTCAATTTAGCTCGGACGCACCTTTTAAATGAATCATTCCGAGAGTGCACAATCGGCACTATGATATATCTGCTTTAGTGACAATATACATTAGGCTGACATTATTTACATTCAAATCAAATTGTTTATTTGACATTCGGCGTAAGCCATAATTAACACGAGTCACAGGGTATACATAATATTATATGGCAATTGTAAAGGTCACTAGAGTATATTCGTCAGTTCTTAAAAAAAATTAAATTAGGTTAAATTAGGGCAATCGGGTCAGTTAAATTAAAAGTGTAGAATAAAAATGGTTAAGAATAATTAATTAGACGGTGTTATTTTTAGTTTTTGAGAAATGGTGTTGAAAAGATGAATGTTATTTAGAGTTAGGATGAAAAATAGGAAACCAACAATTTTTCAGTTGTTGAAAGTTAATTTTAAAATAAGTTAAGTTTGGGTTTTAAACAGTTGATTCAAAAAAGGCAATGAAATTTGCTGGTTATGTATTTGGAAGACGTAGTAGGGGTCGCTTTGCTTTCGCACAAGCGTTTCCGTCATCCATATTCTAATTTTATAAAATTCAGATTCCACCACACCACAGCAGCGCGAAAGAAGCATTTACCCTATACAGCACATGGTTTCTAGCTGAAATTATGAAAGCTTCTAGCTTATTCCAAATCCGACTTCGGTTTAGACCTGTGACCTTTGTTTCAAGATTTAGGTTGTGTCAAATGTTGTGAATAATAAGATGTTTGACTTAACTCTTGAACCGGAAGACAAAGGTGAAAACCGAAGGCAGATTTAGAGTCAGCGGCGAATTCGGGCTAGGAAACATATTGTCGCAAATTGGAATGCTGCATCTACAGCTTTATGGTTTACCTTAACGTACCTTTTACCTAAAAAAAAAGTGTAATGGTAATGTAAAAAAATGTAATGTAAGTGGCCACCATAATACACGTGTTAGTCTTTTGCTTCTGTGATAAATTTAGCTGCTGGCATTAAATTTCAAGTTTTTGAATCTTTTCAAATTTTGAAAAATTCACAGAATCCTCATTGAGTTTAACAAGGATTTAAATAATTAAAAAAATAAGCAAGGAAAGTGGTGGACAATGGTACTAATTGGCCTATATGAGCTCATAGCGATCTATTGCCTGGTCTACGTTCGGCATACTATTCAAAACGTATTTAAACAAAAAACGAAACAAAAATTCTTAAAAAGAATGCTCCCACAATTACAACTCGGCTTAATGACGAAATATACAAATGTATGCAAAGTCCATTTTAAGGCATATTTCAAAATATTTGGAGAAATAAAACAAAAACATAACCATGTTTATGATTTCGAATTGTTGAGATATTGTACACTCTTGTTGATTTTTAGAAACAGATGAAGATAACAATAGGAAGTGGATCAAGGGGTATTTTTGGCACGTTGACAGAAACCGTTAATAATGTTGGCAATAGTCTTGATGCTTTTCTTATAGCTATGAATAACAAATTACAAAGTGAAGAAATTAAGGAAATGGTAATTGGTTCAGTTAGCTTGTACAATGGTTGGAATATGTTTCAAATATGATTACACATATTTCAGACTGCTGACTTTCCACTCATTAGTATAAATTGTGAGTGCTTCAGCAAAGCCAATGGCTGGACCGTGTCATTTGGGTTGGCAAATAGCTTTTTCTGTGCCGTCGAACATTTGAATAAAAAGATAGATGCATTAGCGAAAAACAAAATCGCAAATTCCAGTCCAGGAGTGACCCAACCAACATCGAAAATCGAAGTAGACGGGAGTTCTGTGTCAACAGATTCGGTATCCAGTTTCACGAAAACAGCTACAAATCCATTTTCGGAGTTCATATTTTCACTTGAGGTAAACCATTGATTACAGATATCGGACATTGTAGTTTATGCAATGTGATCTTTTTTTTAAACAACGATGCAGTAAAATTTGAGCCATTTAAGATTTGAGATGAATTAATTTAGCAAATCAATTGTGGTAACATGTTTTTATTTTTGTTTGCTGCAAACATCACGAACATTAGTTATATCTTAAACTATTATTTCTTGAATTATATTGACGTTCATGTATTTTAAAAATATATGCTATTTGAATTTAGAGTTTTTGAGCGAATGTAACTTAATTTACATATTTCATTTCTGTTTCTTTTTTCTCCTGTACCTTTATACAACTTCATTTGGATCTCTGTTGTTATTGGTTCTAACCGCCAATTTATATCTATTTGTAATTTGCAGAAGTCAGAACTTGCAAAGAAAGTACTTATAAAGAAGATGAGCACAAAAGAAGAAAATAGTGCTGATCAAATATTTCCATACAAGGTCAGACTGGGTGTTTTGGAAGATTTCACCAACATTTCAGTATTTCACAAAGTTGCCCAATCTGATAACAGCGCAGTTATGGTTTACATTTTCAAGATTATAGAAAACATAGCCGGGAACAATGAGGTAGCAATTTATATTTAACTCCTGCTTTTGTTAACCCTTTTTACCGAAAGAAAAACAAAGGAAATTTGCATTAGTATTTACAATATTTTGAACAAGCGTCTTATATGTTCCTTTCGTAGTTTTAAATAATTGCTGTTACTAATCTCACAATGTTGTAGTTTCGGAAAGGCTTAGGACAAAATGTTGGGATTGCGATTTTACCGTTTGTCGCAGGCAAAGTTCTGGAAGATGTCCCACACTCAGATAGCTCGTTACCTCAAAAAGATGAAATATGTGGCTACGAAGTGGCCATTACCTTTGAATCCATACTCGCTTATACCATTACCCGCAAAAATCTAAACTTGAGATTTTATCCCATGGTTAGTTTGTAATTCTATTTCTTCAATTCCATAATCATGTAACCAATACCATAAATACAGGCTATATGTTTTACTTTTGTAAAGTTGGAGAGCACGCGAACTTTTATACCATCTGCAACGGGCAATTTTATTAAGATGAATTATCGGGCAAGTGGAGCAACCCCAATAAGTGAGGTTATAAATAGAGGGTTTTGCGAGGAATTTCATACTAACCCGGGTATAGAAAGTAAAAAGTTCCTGCAGGTCAGTTAAAATCCTATAAGTTGTGGGATCTGTATTACTAGAAATTATAATACACAACGTCATGTAACATAGTTATATAAATTATAAATTACTATAAATATTTACAGCTAATTCCCTATATAATCTTTGCATTTAAAATTGTTTGTATACTAATTCTAGCAAGTACTTACAAGCAACTGCATGGGAATTGTTTACGATGCAATTTACGGATGGATTGGACTGTATTGTTGGACAACGTTACATAATGTTATATCCCATATCAACGCACTTCGTCCTGAAGCTCTCCAGTTAGCTTCTACTCAAGCCGTAAATACTAAATGAATTACTGTATTTTACTACAAAATCATGGTTTAACTAGTTTGGTACTTGTTCCAATCTCTAGCTTACCGAAAAAGCAGGAACTTTGTTTGACAAACTGAAATTAGAAGCGTATGACATTACAAAGAATGTGGTTTTGCCAGACTTAGCAATAAATTGTGAATCAGGGGATGTCGAGTACAACAATTTGTACGAGATTGAGAAAGCCGTAATTGCTCAAGTATCTATCAACGAAAAACTTATCAAAGTGGTAAGCTTCCGCCAAGCTTTATTGATACACAAAGTTGACTGCTTAATATTTACTTGGCTTACATCCGCATGTCAGAAAATCAAAAGTTAATTTGATTTTTAACAATGTCCTCCATTGGTTTGTTTAGTCTGTTGGACGATACTGTTATTTAATTGGAAACCACGCTTATAATAAAGGTTTAAAAACACTTTAATGTTACATTTTGAAGTCATCCGCAAGAAAATTGTAAGACATCTGATTTTGAATAGTAGTGAAATAATATCGTTTCCCGCGCCCACTACGTTTATACACAACGCGTTTACATTACACTTATGGTTAGTTACGTGGTTTTTATGCAAGACTATTTTTACAGTGTGCAATGACTGGAACGTCGTTTTGACCTGTAGACTGGACAACAATTTTTTTTAAAATTGTAGTTGACATTTCAATTTTCAGGTTCCTGATTTTGATATTAAGTTTGTGGGCATGTCGTGGAAGGTCACGTCTGCTGGAACTGGCAATATGAAAAACTATATTGTGATTCTCTTATTTGGTTCACAATATACCGATGGGTTTAATTTGGTAGAAAACAAACTGAAGCTGGTTCCTAATGTAAGTGTATTTTAAATTTGTGACAAAATATTTGTGAAGGTGAAGTAGTTTCTTGATTCCCCTATTCATAATTTGCTTGCAATATATGTGTCATTATAATTGCATTTAATAGCTCTGAGTATGTTTTCATTTGATCCTTAATGGTTTGACTGAGGAATTCAGTATAATGATTTTGTCCCTGTTTCTCGGCGACAAAAATTTTGTAAAATATAGACTTTCGATGTCTACAGATTACAATAAGGTACAAAGATAGTTGACCGTACGGTAGCCGATATAAAATAAACGTTTATATTCCCATAGACTAAATATCATATGATTACATTACTATTACAACTATTATTATTATTACGATATATTATTATTATATTACGCGTTACGCGTTAAATAATAAAATTATTAACTTTTTTATTTGTAGATGTTTGAGATTGTGAGTCGTTATCACGATTACTTTGATCCAAGTACTGTGCAAAATAATAATCCGTTTGTCGGGAAAGCGGAATCAGAGTATTTGGAGAGAAATAAGATAAACTCAAAGGTTATAGTTTATGAAGACAGTTTTGCCGCTGAGGAAACTGTAGCACTGGCTGATGACTACCTCGTTTATAAGGGAGTAGAAAAAAATTTAAACGTAGGAAATTTCAAATTTATTATAAGCTCCGACTAAGGAATATAATATCTATTTTTCTTGATTAATCGCTAGGAATTAACTACAAATGACCACAAAATAGCATTTTTTATACACAAGAAACTTAAAAGCTCCTGGCTAACAATTTGGGAAATGAACCTTCCTAGCGATGCAAAAACGCTTGATGTAATTAATGGAATTCGATCATCGCAATCGCAAGTAACATTGGACTTTGCAGTAAGTAGAATTTGATTAGTTATATTAGAAATGCCAAAAATTGTAATGATGTAGCTTTTCAGCTCATACCCGAAATATGTTAATTTCCTATTCGTATGAATTATTATTATGCTATGTAAAACTTGTGTTTCAAGTTATACTTAATTTTGTTGTTATTTACTTTGTTACTGTCAATGTTACAATAAGTTCAGCAGTGGTATACTTTATTAGATGACGCAGATGGCAGCCCTCGAGGTTCAAAACATGTTTGAAGCAAGTCAAAATAAAAAGCCAGCTCAAATTTCAAATTTTAAAACTGTAAGTTGGGAAATATCATTCGCAAGAAAATCCTTTTGGCACAATTTAGTATTAACGTTGGTTCAGTTGAAAGTTAAACTTCATATATCACCAAACACACTAATGTTTTAATTTGTGTGAAGTTGAAGTAAGTACGGCTTCTAAAAGTGCAGCAATGGAAACACTTATTCACAGTAACGTTGTGATATTGTTTTTTGGCAATTGGAATTAACGAGAACAATCGCAAGTTACTTGATAAATAATTTTTTTTTATAATTTTCTCTTAACTCCTAAAACAGTTAAAGTATTGAACAAGCTATAATCATGGTATGTTACGTGCGAGGCCCAGGAGTAAGGCAAGTTATTTTTTTAACACCATACCAGCATTTCTTCCCTAGAAACGGGTATTGTCTTTGTTTTTAATTTTAATTGCCTACAAATATATAAAGAAGTGTCGCGAAGCATCACGACTAAGCAGTTGAATAAAAGGCTTAAAAAACAAGAGGATTCAAAAAATTAAAATTAAAATTCTGTTCTAGGATGGGTTTGTTTGACTATCTATATATTAAGCACATGTGATAGCTCTTATTGTTTTGATTTTTAGAAAGAACCGATGCTTCACGGTTGCGTGCGTGTTGAGCTCAACATTGAAGAGTATAAGGGATACACTTTGGATGCTGAAGTAGCGAGAATTCTAAAGGAAAAGAAGAAAAATTACTATATAGCACTGGTAAAATATAAATATGATAGTTTCATCGCCGATTGTATCAACTATACTAGAGGATTGAATTTACGTACTAATATTCGTTGTCTCTAATAAAACAAAACTTAATTTATTCTAGCTTTTACATCCAGCGGCAGACACTGTTGGGATTTGGAGCTCATACGAAGATGCTGGTTTTCTGCGAGGGTGCATCACGATTCAACACTATTATGATCGGGTTGTGTACCTCATTAGGAAGTTTGTTTATGGAAGTATTGTAGACTTATCAAACGTAAACGTCACTGTAGACGAAATAGTAAGCCAACTAATAACAAGTTTATATTTTTTGACATACCTTAATGTTCATTTAAATTTGCTTTGGGTAAGCCATCTTATTTTTGTTTCACGTAACGTATTTTATAACTACATGCGGTTTTTTCAAACAAGTTTTGTATTACATAATTATATCTTTTTTTCAATCATAATTGTAGTCATAGATTCTATTGCTATTGGTAACTCTACCAATTGAGAATATCAAGCATTTGGACGTTCTTTAGTTATGGAATCAATATTTTATAAGTTAATACCCAATAATACACGATTTTTAGCAAAGTAGTTTTACTTTTTTTTCTAGTTATTAGTGTAATTTTTTGTTCCTATCTTTAGTAGTTTATTGTATTCCTTCTCCTGTTGTGACTAGATTTTATTATTTTTCACTAGCTTTTTTACCGTTTGCGTACCTATACTTTTTTAATTTGTGTATTTTACTACTTGCCATCAAAAATAAAAAAATAAACTACTAACACTGTAAAGCACATTGCGTCTTAACCATTTGTTATTTGCATTAAATATGTATCTTGATTGCGTAAATTTAGTTGAACGCCACTGCCGAAGGGTACGCGGAAGACTACGCCCATGAAGAGGAAGATGTAGAAGAATTGCTCAAAGCTATGGGACTATATTATGCTATTGGCATAATTTCTTCTTCAAAAGCAACGACGCGTCGACTCGCGATTGAATGTTATTACACACAGCTACAAACGAAGCTTAAACTTACTCCGGAAGCTATGAAGAACGCCCAGGTATGTCAACCTTTAAAATACTGTTTCATTTGCTTATAATGAATTACATAATTTAGCACACACAAAATCTTCGCCATATTTTCTCACAAATCTTACAAAAATTCATATTTCATTTACAAATAGTCTATTTAAAAGTTTTTTTTAAACAAAACTCGAATAAACACAAGTATTCTATTGCTTTTGTTGTGTAGAGATTTTAACATTAGTTAAGTACTAGTATGTTGTATTATTACCAAAGCAACTTTTTGCAAGTTCCTGCAATTGTCTTTATTTATAAGTGCGTTGCATATTTGAAATGTAAAATACACCGATGAAGGAAGAACACGAATTGTACAATTAATCCACTGGGTCTAATTATTAAAATTTTAATACAATCATTACAACTGGACTGTTGTAAAAATTTTTTAGGAGAAATGGAAAAACTCGGTTTTTGGTTTCGGCTGTTTTAAATTGCCCAATGGAAACTGGATCATTTCAATAATATCTGCCAAAGCAGGCACCGACTTGAGCGTAGGAAATACTAGTTAATTATTCATTTGGCGCTAAAAAGTGATTGCATAATATTTTTTTTTAATTAAAAGAAACTTGATTACGACGGAAGCATTGCAAACAAATATAAGATGGACGCGGAAAGTAAACGGAATTTAGAAAAACGTGAGGATCCAGAACAACGCAAAAGGGTGGCTGAAACAAAACCAATTCCTCCTGCCAAATCTCCTTCACTAAAGACAGTGCCCAGTAATTCTGCATCGCTAAAAATTTCAAATTTTGACGCGTCTACAGCAGTATCAAAACAAGCTGTTGACACCTTGACACCGGTGCTGAGTACTACAATCGAAGCTCCTTCACAAGCTGTACCTTCTTCACCAGTTTTAAAAGCGGAAGACATTACGTCAATGTCAAAAGTTGCTCTTTCTCCGTCAGCGTCTGTTAGAAGCAATGAGCCACCGCCTGAAGCATTAACACCTAATACTCAGAAAGAGAATATTGACGAAACTATTCGAAATAGTATCACCAACCAATATGACTCGAAACCATTTGAATTTTTTCTCGACGTAAGTAAATTCTTTTTCATAACCCTAAGAAAAGCATTGGGGTTTTGAAATTCTAATTTACTCTTTTACCTTTTTGTAACGTTTGATTATGTTTTGATGTGACATTTTGTTAGCAAGCTAAACTAAGTATATAAATTATATAATTTTAATAATGAAGTAAATATTTCAATTAATGTTTAGAAACACCGTGTTTATAGCATAGCTACAAATTGGGTTTTTCAAAGAAAAGAATAATGTGATCGTAAGTTTTAACTACTATAGAGGAAATACTTCTACTGTTTATTTGTGCAGATGGAGGGTTTTCGTTTGCGCTATGAGAATAGGACGATTCCAGAGATAAAAAAAAATGAAAAAGAAAAGTTTTTTGTAGAAGAGGACGAGCGTCTATACTACCATAAAGTATTTGAAAATAATGCTTTGAAAGATTCACCTCGTGTTTTCAACCTTGTGGTAATACTTGGAACTAATAATTAGCTGGCATAATTTTTGTTTAACCGTCTTATTTAATTTAAAATTTCTAATTAAAAAATTAAATTAAAAAATTAAAAATCAGCAATTCCTAGGCGAATATTTAATTTTACATTAAAATGAAGAACAGAGATTTCGTTCTGGACAAATTCTTTAGCTATTTTAAATTTTTGACCATTTATTTATTTATTTTTTTTAATTTTTGAAAATTTATTTTTGATTATGGTTTTAAATACACTATTATTCTGCAATCATATTTTCAATTAATATTTTCGCCTATAAATGTTACATCCATAAAAATGGAACACGTTAATTAATCTTGCAACTACAAAACAAGTATTGTTAATAACAAAAATAATTTCTTTGTCTATTACATTATTATTAAATTATTATATTAATCTACAACTACTGTGTTAATTTACATTAATCGTATCAATCCGTTTCTAGCATCTGCAAACCCATTACAACTACGTTGGGTACACTACTGATTGTGAAAATTTCTGTTCCCTTACTGTTCACCAATTTAAACTTCCTGATTATTCATCGATTATAAAAATAATTAATCGTCATCGTCAAAGTCAAAAATTATTGCCTGTCTTCTTAGACTATCTGGTGAGTTTTTAATTACACTAATTGATACTGCAGTTTTGGATTTGATTTTCTGTAAATTATTTTTGTAGATGTCCTATAAATCCGCGCAAGACCTCAAAACATATTATGGTAGTATGAATAAAGGTAACAATAACAAGAAATTTCAAAAAGAAGGCCAACCTTACAGGAGTGTAAATTTGAGAGCAGAGAATTCAGCGAAATTAGAATCAGAGTTTTGGCAATGGTTGCAAGAGGAAAAGAAAAAACCGTCTGAGGTAAATGAACTATTTCTGAATTAAAAACAGCATTAACATTGCTATAGTTAAATCCTGCGCCGAATGCAAGAATTTAGGGTTCGTTTAAAAAGTAAATTCCAAATTCAAATAATTGTTTCATCCCATTCAAATTATAAATCATTTTAAAATGAGTGACTTTTGATGAAGCAAACCCTGGAACCTTACGTTCGGCAGAAGACTTTTAGTTGTATAATCAGGATTAGCACAATAGTAACCCATGGAATTTGTACTGTATTTGCAAAATGATTAGTTTGAAGACCCTAACCTTGAATCCGTCGGCATTTGGAGACACAAAGGCGAAAATAATATGTACCTGAATGTTAGTTGTCGGTGCTTTTATGACGATTATTTGGAGAGTATGAGGAAAAGCCCTGGCCTATCCGACATATTGGCAGATGACGAGGTAGGTCACAATTTGTATTTGCTCTTGTGTAGTCTTGGTTCAAACACAATTTGGTCGGTGACAAACTTTGAATTTGTAGTGGAACGTAGTAGCAGCAGCATATGGCCAAGGCAACAAAACAATAATCGATCACTTAGGAAAGGTGACAAAAGAAAAGATTTTCTACCGCACCGAATCAGTTTCAAAGCAGGATGCCGAATCGCGTTATGTAGCGTTTAGCAAATTTTATCACAAAAAAATTCAGCTTCCGCATGAAAAGGTGTAGTACAAATATTACTTACTATAAACGCTGACGGCGAATGGTTTAATTGCAAAACAAAGCAGGTTTTGTAGTGTAATTCCAATTA